>VDFB02356290.1:0-198165 GCA_007258455.2 Sequoia sempervirens | reverse complement strand
CATATCATACATACAAAGTCATTCCATCATTTCACATGCATTTTTCTATCATCATAATATAGATCTCATAGTCTACATCTCATAAATCATGCATTTACATAATCACAACATATCACATCATCCATCTCATACATCAAATCATCATTTAAGTTGTTTAAGATAATATAGATTTTTTATTGTAAGCATCTTAAAATCATCCCATTTGCATCATCATCCATAACCATCCATTTTGAACCTCTTTATCATGAGATTGACCCTCAAATCGAATATTTTCACTCAATCTCTCGAGGGGGAAATGTACCAGTGTACTTTCCACTGGGGCATCTCAAAAATCAAAAAATTGAATTTTGATTATGTAAGATTATTCTTGAACCAACGCAACAAGTACATTGCTTCCAAAGAGGGAAAAATGTAGACATTCAAAATTAACATTATGCATCCGCTCATTAAATCAAACGCAGCAAATCCATTCACTAGGTAAATCAAGTCTTTAGTCCTAAGGTTACTCATTTAAATAAATCAACTTGTCTCACATCAACCCTTAATTAAATAAACAAAGCTTTATTTAATTAAATCTCCAAATGCATATTCCATCCTTTTCTGAATTAAATAAATCAAATATTTAAGTCATAAAAGTCAAAAGCATCCTAATCATCATTAAACTAACCTAATCCTAATTAGCCTAACCTAACCACCCATCACATCCTATAGATAATCCCACTTGCACAAATAAATCAATTTATTGATTTATTAAAATCAACATTTTCCTCAATAACATGGCATCTTTTGAGGAATATTCCCTCAAGTTTGAATTCAAAATCAAGTGGACATGTACATCCAACAAAGCAATTAATGTCTCTTACATGTCCCTTGCACAAGTCAAACTCAACATTAACTCACAAATTCAAATTTGAAATTTCCCCCTCTTTGGCACATCTCCCAAATCTTGCACATGCATCAACCACTCACAAGTTGACAAGTGGCCTCTTTTCATTGGCCTGTTTTTAGTCCCACATTGGTCCCTTTTCAACACTCTTAGCATTTGAGAATCTACAAATAGAGGCATCATTCTTCAAGCAAATCCTCCACAACTCCACAATCTTTATGCAAGGTCATTCTCTTAAACTGAGAACTGGTTTTGTCCATTTATCATCTTATCATTCCATATCATTCTTCATAGCATTTTCATCATGGAGCTCAAACAAGGATTGGGAAAGGGCTATTTTCTACAATAGCACCAATCCACTATGAGATAAAGTTTATTCATGTTGTTTGTATGCTCATTTAGTTTTTCTTATTGTTTTAATATCTTATTTAGCATATCTAACATGTTTCATTATCTCATATGGATATTTAAGATTTAGTTTGGTTTTAAAATGCTAACCAAATGCAGATTTTGACATCCACACTACTTATGTTGCAAAGATTAGGTTGTCAAGGGAACCTTAAACCCTCTACACCAAGGAATTTATAGGGACCTTAAGCCCTAACAACTCAAAAAGATAGCATGGTTCAGTCAAGCACCAAAACATCCTGCAACAGCTAGGTTGTAGCAAACCAATCACTTAGTGAGAACATACTAAACCCAAGGAAGAAGTAAATATAGTGATGTTGAAATCCACATCACCCAATTGAACACTCCCCATAAGAGAGGCTAAAAATAAGGGCATTAAGAGCTCCCTTTTAGAATATCCAATCCATCCAAACCCCCTACCTCAATAAGAGAGTTATATTGCACCATACATAGAGTGGCAATCACCTCCTTGCAGCACCAACCAACCCCACTCTAAGCTGACTCAAAATCCACCTCTATAGGAGAGAGCTCCCCTCTATAAGAGAAGATGAAATAAGGGCCCATTCCATAATAATCACAAATCTCCAACAAGAACCACCACCTCAATAGGAGGGGTATCCACCTTTAAAGGAGAAGTCTTCGCCTCGATAGAAGACATTTTCTATAGATCCGTCAAGTGAACAAGCACTCCATTAGAAAGGGAAAAAATAACATAATTTAACTATATTATAATATAAAATAAGATTTGTGATTTCAATCCATACCTTATTTTTGTCTTCTTCTTTATTTGGGTCATATACATTGAATAGAAGAAATATTAAGTTTAATCCCAAGTGTGTGATTCTTGTTGCAAGCCATATTATTTTCTTGTACATCTTTGACTTAGATTCATTAAGGCCTCAATAATGTTCCAATCCCTCCATATGCTCCTTCTGCAGAAACAAACCTCTCTTCCTAGCCAAAGTATTGTTTTGGAAATAATTTACCTTTCTCTATTGTGAACTTTGTTTCTTGAAAGAGATGATATAAGTGATATTTTTTGTAGATGACACTTAACCAAGAGTTATTTGTTATGGGAATTAAAGAGCCTAATATTCCATGTTGTGACTTCATTGTTCCCTAAGGAAGGGGTTCTTTCAAAAAAAATTGATTGATGTTTGAAATTTTGGTGTCGCATCTGTTGTTCAACATATTACATTTGATTTCCTTCCTTTCTTTTTTTTATTATTACATTTGGCTTCAATATTTTTGATGTAGTTTGATTTATTATTCGTAGGTCCAAAAGCTATAGTTCTTCTTGCTCTTTTGAGTCATCTATTGGCCAATCTAAGTCACACATTGTAGGATCTACCTTATTACCATTAGATAAAGCTTCAACACATTGATGTGGGAATTTGTATTGGTTCATTCTTGACTCAGTCTTGGCTTGATCTTTGTCAACAAATTTTGATGCTCAATTTAACTATGTATGATAAGGTTACTTGGGTGATGTTAGACTAATATTTTTCTCAAAAGCTATTTTTTCCTAATTGTTCACTTCTAGGGTTTTAGTTTTTTCAACTATTTCCTTTTTCATGGTGTTATCCTTCTTTATCAAATGGTTGCATTTTGCAATGGGGTGGTTCATATTTAGATAATTTAAGCAAAAAAAATTATCTTCTTTTATTTCTATGGCTTAAACCCACACCTTTTTCCCCAACATGAGGGTAATTTCCTTATGGAGTTCTCTTGTTGTGATTTTTAATCCGGCATATAGATAGGAGTCTTCTTCTAATATCTTTGTATCTATTTCGATTAGCGTTCCAAGCATCCTTCCAATTTTCAAGGGACATTCTTTTGACTAATATTCTAATGGTAAATTGTGTAGCTAAATCTAGTGTTGGTGGTCATAGGGTGCATAATCGTTAGGGTTGAAATTTTGTTTCCATTTCTACATATATAGAGGTATTTCTCCCATCTATCTAACACATTTTGATAATATTACTTGTGGATCTTTTGTCAGAAAGATAGTGGTGAAAAAACCTTTTGGGATGAACTTCAAGATAAACTATTTTTTCCAATTTTTATTAGCCCAATGTCTAATTGTTTTCCTTAATTACTTTGGCTCATTGAACTAATCGATTAGGGTCATTTCTTTAAGAATTTCAATGTCCAATTTTGCATCTTTAGTAATTTCAATTCTGATATCTCTATGGGGCATAAAGGTTGTTTTTGAATTGTTTCTAAATTTTTACATATTCTCACTATGTTGTGGCTCTCTTCATATTTATAGAACAATAATATTTGTAAAAATAACTATATTCTTTTATTTATGGAATAATTATTTTATTATTTTATTTAGATTTCAAATAATTAATATTTAATAATAAATATAATATTAATATTAATAAAATTATACGTCTTATTAGTTCCTTAATTTTTTTATTAGTTTAGTCAATGAGCATATAGAATAAAAAGAAATGAATAAAAATTCTATAGTTTACTTTTAATTTTCTATTTTAATAATTGTAGAAATGTCACTTATCTTTCTTTCTATTGATTCATAAACTCATTGCAAAAACCAGATTTTCTTTACCTTTTTTAAATTACATGTTAGATGCATTTAATTCAATTTATCAACATGAATTTTTTTTTACTTTAAAACTACTTTTCAATAGCAATACAATCAAATATAAAAATTATAATTATTCAATGGGCCCTTGTTTTACTAGCAAAGTTGAATGGTTTTGAATGAACCCACTAGGGATGAAGTCTTACTAAGTGCACGAATTTGGGTTTGATATAAAACTCGTGTTGTCATATAGATAAAACAAATCTCAATTTGATGTAAAATATATATATATATAACTTCTATAGAGAGAGAAAAATTATACCCTTTTTAAAAAAAAAAAATCAAAACAAATTATTTTATTTTCTATATAAGTACCTTTCCTTACAAAATGCAGTCATGATAACTACACTTATATTTAGTTGATAGGCTATATATTTTGGGCACAACCCACTGGAAATCAGTATGTCTCGCACCGGAAAATATTTTTTTAGTCACCTAGAATCATACATGCATTGAAATTGAGATCGAATCAAATCAAATTAGATTCCAACTAACCTAAGATCAAATTAGATTTCTAATAAAATCATATTGTGTTTAAATTCTATAAATTACCAGATTGGATTGAGAATCTTATCTTGAGTTTGCAAATCTAGAATCCTTGGAAGCTCAATTTTTGTAGATCTACTCATTGTTTATTGTGAATAGATTGAAGCAAAAACTATAGGGAGATTGGTTTTGGATTGTCTATCTTTTTTTAAATTCCAAAGCTCTGGTAGGGGTATGTGTAGGATCATCAAGGAAAAAACAGGCCCTTAAGTGGCAAAAATTTGAGAAAAATTAGAGTTAGGCAACTTGACGTAAAAATTTAAATAAGTTATCTATATTATTTCACAAATATGTAAGAATAAAATCTTTAGCAAATTGAATTTAGTTTCTAAACTACTAGTTTTGTTTTTTTTTTAAATCTATTTGGTGAAAATTTGAAATTTAAATGCAAAGTGGGTACTTTTAAATTTTAGGGAAAAGGTTAGGCAAGTTCCGGCTTTAACCAATCTCTAACCACAATAAACATAATATTTTTGTATAATATTTTATATGGGCAAGTAGAGAGACTCATGCCCCTCGCATGCATGCATGTTTCGTAATTTTTCCAAAGTTTTAAATAATTAATTATGTGATTTTTTTATTACAACTTTTTAAAAATGGTAGTAACCCATGGCTTGACCAATCTTAACTTGGTCAAAAAATTCATGGAAATCTCAATTTTTATTTTTAATCCTATAGTATGTGAAGCATAGAATGTGACACATGTTTTGGATTTTGAAAACAAGTATTTATCGAAAGCTGTATTTTCAACCAACCCACTGAATCAAGATTTAAATGAATTGGAATAGAAAAGAATAATAACCTACTTTATTAAACTTCAAAGTAAAGAATAATTTATATTGGTGAAAGCTACAATCTCCCTAAAAACCCCTTCATTCCCCATCAATCTTTGGGTAAAAGTCATCACAACATACCCATCATATTAACACTCACCTTTTGGCCCATCATGGAATCCCACACATACCCATAGAGTTTCATACATTCTACAAACTCGCTCACTTTTTTTCTCATTAGCAACCATTGAAATCTCGACGTTCCTCATGCCATGTCAACGAGTTTCTTTAGTGAACCAATGTTTCTGGATGAGTGTTTTACCAATTGAACCCATTTTCGTCCGCATCACTTTTGTTGGCAAAATCAGCACACAAATGGATGTTCTAAAGAGGATAAGTCTTGGTTCCCTCCATTGTAAGTGAAATTGATCACACCGTGAATCCCAAGATGTCCTTGCCTGAGTGCAGCCCTTCTTTTGGGAACTGGGACGCAGTTGGCTCCCATTCTTTGCTGCAATGGCCCATTCCCCAGGCTACTTTTGTTGCCGAATGCACCATTTTAGTGCTGAAGCTATAATTTTTTGGATTTTGGGTTCACTTCATTAGATTACATTTTCTTTGTTGGGGTCTCAAGGTTTCTTGTTGCTCTGCTTGGCTTCTAATTCTTTGAGTTTTTTTATTCTTCTCAATCTTTTATTAGGTAAGTATTCAATTGCTTTGTCATATTATTTTAGGAAAAGGATCAAGATATGTACTTTCTTGTGGTTTGGGCTATTTTTATGTAGAATGAGGTTCTATAGTGCCCCTTTAGTTGATTGCTTAAACTTTCAATGGAATTTGTACAATATTATGAAATCCTATTTTCCACCAAGTTTTTGGTACAGGGGGATAGTAGGATGATGGGATGCATTTTGGTGACAATATTTTTGGGGATGACAAGGGATGACAAAGGGGATAGCTATATATATATATATATATATAGAGAGAGAGAGAGAGAGAGAGTGAGATAAATTTTTAAAATATAGGAAATTTTCAAATTTTAGATATTCATATGAGTAATGATAATCATAACAATGAGCATTGATAAAGTTGTAAATGTAATCACTAATCATATTGGCATATAGATTATAGAGTCAAACAAACTAATACTACATCTACTTAATTGCTTACATAATTCATGTCAAATAGTTAATGTGCATATGATATAAAATTTTAAAAATAAAATTCCCAAAGGCTACAAGTTTGCACTACAAATGTCAAAATGATAGTCACAAATGTCTAAAACATAGTAATAGAAAGTATGATGGTTGCCTCTACTTGACTTTGTCAACATTGCATCAAAATCAAACCCAAAGTCTAAGTCACTGACACTATGAGTATTAGAGGTTGGCTCATCTAATGAAACTCCAACAATCCCTCTTGTGTCTCCTTCTCATCAATTTGGGTGGCATCCTTTGGATCAACATTCCACCATAATGTTGCAGTTAGTCGATAGTCTAGAGTTTGACTATCTTGGAGTTGCAAAGCACTATGCACAACCACTAATTTCTCTGCTCATCTAGAGTTCATCATATTCCTCTTAATAGAGTGAATAAAGATATATGTGGACCAATTCCTCTCTTTAGTAGAGGAACTAGCAACCTATGAAAGAAGGAAAAAAATAAATTAGTAATTTACTAATTAGGACATTCAATTATGATTATATAAATGTTCAACACTAATCAAATCAATAAATTATGTTAATGTATTACCTATGAAAGGAGGTGAATATAAAGGGTCCTCAATCATGGTGCATCCTTCCCATGCCATGACCACCATCCAATAGGATCCCTTTGAGCTAGTGTAGTTCTATCTACATTGGCCTCTAGTTTGGTGAATGTTGGAACATAAAGATTATAAAATTTAGGCAATTGTGTATGAAATAGACTTGCCTCCTCAACTAAATACATTTTTGCAAGGGCCTTCATAAACCCATCTTTCACCTCATCGTCATCACAAGGAGGCACCCTACCAGGCCTTGGTACATACCATTTGGGATTAAGAGCAAAGGATACCATATGAAGCAAGGTGTTCATAGTGTTCCATTGCTACATCACAATGGGATTAATTCCTTGCTCATATAATCTTGAATTATGATCTTTATTAGAAATTTCTTTCTTCATTCTTCCAAGCATGGAGTCAAATTTTTCATAAATCTCTCCAAAACTTGTAGAGTTTGTATCAGCATATCTAATGGCATCCACAACTGGTGAAATGATGGAGAAAATATACCTACAAACAAAAGTTTAAAAAAATACAATTTAGAATGTAGAAAATCAAAAAATATTAATAATTGCACGATCAAGTAAAAATACGGTCTCAAAAATGAGCAACAACACTAAACATGCAGAAAACCAACTAACACCTAACACCTCAAGATTGGGAAAAAATGTTAAACTTAACAAATGTAGTTAGAACGATTATACCTTGTTAAGTTGTCCTTTGGTTGGCCCTTTGATTGTTGATGCGATGTATGCTCCACTTGATGGAAAAAGATGCACAAATATGATGCAAGATGGATGAGAAGTGGATGAGAATCCTATGGTGAATGCAAAGTGTAAAGATATGGCTAAGTATGGCTCAAATGACAAATTTACAAGAGTTTGGCTATGGGATGCAAAAGGTTCCTAAAATGAGAGAAAAGAGGGGGTATTTATAGAGGTTATTGAATTCTCTAAAGATTAAGCCACCAAGGCCAAGATGAAGGGCTATGGTGAGTTGAGGACTCACAATCCCTCACATCTTCACATGTGGAAGGTGAAGTGGCTTAGAAATGGTGATGTGTAAATGAGGTGGAAGGAGGATACATGATGTGGAAGGACAAGTACTTTGAAAGTACCTTGGGGGATGAGAAGAATCTTGGGTGAATAAATGTGAATTAAAAATTCACATGCTTGGAAGAATCCCATGGACAAGACAAGGTTCCAAAAAGGGAAGAACTTGTCTATAGGTGACTTGATGTGAAAAGTCAAAGATTACATGGGGAAGAGTCCACATGTAACTTGATGTGACAAGTCAAAAATCACATGGGGGAGAGAAAAAAGAATTTAATATTCCTTGGAAGGATAAAAGGAATTAAAAATTCCTTGGGAGGTCGATTAGGCTAGTTAATGAAATATTAGAGGACGGTTAGGTGGCTAAGAGACATTAGGGGCCAACTTGCAAAATTTGGAGGATATGACACATCCTAATCAAGGATTAGGCATGTGCGCATTCCTAATGATGGAATTAGGAGGTTGAGTAAGATTAAGGAAAAGGATGTGACATGTGAGTGGGGAATTAATTTGAAAGGGGGATTAAAGAGGTAAGGTATTTAATTATTTAACTATATACCTTAAGGATTAGAAGAACTTTAAAGGTATTAATTAAATAATAGTAATATTACTTAATTAATGCAGATAAGGGGATGTTTAGACGAAAAGGGATAAATTTGGACAAATGAAAGTGTCCAAATTTGGATGTCTACATTTTTCCCCTCTTTGAGATGGTGTTACGAAGTAGCATCATTTCAAAGAATATTAAAATATAGAACCTAGAAGAAGATGGTCAAATTGGGAAAGATGCCCTAGTCATTCAAAGGAGTGATGGGGGTGAAGATGAAGATTAGCGATTGAGGATGCCCCCTCGAGAGGACATGCAAGTTCAAGAGAACATAGATTTTCTCTCGAAATGGATGAGAGGAATAAAAATGAAGGGGGACAAGATGCTTAGAATAACCAATCTATATTATTCTAAGAAGATTGAAGAGATGATGATAAGAGATTGGATGGATAGGGGAGGGAGATTGATGAAGGATGAATGGATGGGAGGGGATTGTGATAGATGAGAGGATGGGGGATACATGCAAGATGATGGAATGGAAAATGAAATGCAATTCTAATGTAATTTTCCATCTTCGAAGCACTAATTTTTGCTATAGCATAAGACACAAGATGCCAAGGTATGAAGAACCAAGGTCGATTAGTGTCTAATGCATGAAACAAACACAGCAAACAAGAAGGTTATCCCAGCACCCCAAAGTTGTGATGACCTTGGTCGAGCCAAGTATTGGGATAACCACAAGCACATAGGATTCCCTAGCGTCACACAAGATCGCGGGGATCTTGGTGGGTACTACAGAGGACAACCAAGAAGATAGCAACAAAGAAGAAAGCTCAAGATATGCCCCTATGTTTACTAGTCAAATCACACCATGATATGATGGATCGAGGTGACCATGACAAGTGATGATAGGGAGCTCAAATGATAAACAAAAGACAAAAGCATCAAAAGATCACAATAAATTTTGAATGTCCTTTTCCATAGGATCAAGGGGATGGATGGGATTGATGAGGCTAGTTAGGAAGGATGCATCCTATTGAGATCGATGATGGATATGAAACTCAAAGATCGATATGACGCAGGATATTCAAAATTGATTGGATCTAATGATACAAGTGGATCTTGTTTGTTAAGAACTAGCTAGATAAGGGCATATCTTGATGACACGACATAAGGGAGACAAGACATGAGAATGACACACCCTAAAGACCTAGGGGCTCGGGGGTTGATCAAAGAATAGCCTTGCCTATCTGAAAGCGCAAAGCCTTCGTAATTCAATAAAAGACTAATGACTAACCATGGATAAAAGCGGAAAGAGGATGATGAAGAATGAAAAAGGTAGGAAGGATGAAAGGAGTGGATGGACAGACCCCTGGGGGTGAATCAAATGATCGACCTTGCCTATGTGAAAGGATAGGGGCAACGTAGTTCAACAAA
Organism: Sequoia sempervirens; assembly: GCA_007258455.2. Taxonomy (NCBI): domain Eukaryota; kingdom Viridiplantae; phylum Streptophyta; class Pinopsida; order Cupressales; family Cupressaceae; genus Sequoia; species Sequoia sempervirens. Next base: position 188,144 of record VDFB02356290.1, on the reverse strand, counting down.
AGGCCAAAGACAAACAATGGATAAATGATGATGAGATGAAAATGATGGGACTGATACGATGAGATAGGATAGACCTGGTGGATTGGATAGGATGATGATAATCACACAAAGCTCAAGGATTGGATAGTTATCCAAATCATCAAAAGATGAATTAGGAGGATGGTATGATGGATAGACGAATGATGAGAAAGGAGAGGAGATTGAAAAGATGTGCAAAAGAAGCAGAAGTGATGACAATAAGATAGATGGCATTGGATTGTGTGGGGAGTAGCCTATAGCTAGATACCAATGACAAGGAATTATGAGATGGGATGAGAAGATAGATAAATGGATAGGAAGCTAAGGATGGGGAGATGGAAGGGATGTTATGATGGATGGATAGGGGGGTAAGGATAGGGAGGTTAAAAGTATTGTTTGGAGGGATTGGAAGATAAGGATGGGGAGGTGAAAAAGGATTAGTGGATTTAGGGATGAATGATATCTCCAAGGACTATATCACAAAGGAAGATAGATTCCCCCACTCTAAATATGTCATGTATAATGAGGTAGGAGGGACGCAAGACAAGTGGATGGGAAGATAAAGGAGATAACTAGAGGATGATAGGATGGGTGACTAAGGAATACGATAGAACATGGATGAAGGGAATGTATACCAAGAGGTGTCCAAAGCATGCATAGATAGGTGCCCATAGATAGATAGTGTAAGGGATGGATGGGGACGACGATGATGCATGTCTTGTCGTTTTTATTTCATCCAAGGCACTTGCTGCCAAGTTTTCACGCATATTGATGTAATCTATTTTAATAATATTTTATTTTTTTGATTTGTTTGATTTTTTATTTTTATTTTTTGACTTTTTTGGATTTTTTGAATTTTTGGGATAGAATGTGGGTGGAAATGGGTAAGGATGGGATGTGGATAAGAAGATGGATGAAGGACTCAAGCATCAAGTTCCATATGAGGTATTAAGAGCCCATGTGTGAAGTGACTGTTGGATGTTGGTACAACCTTATTAGGATAAATGGATTATGTATGAGGATAAATTAGAGGGATTTGATGGGGGAGATATGTGGGATAATGGATGGGATGTTGGAAAGGGTGTGGATAGAATTATGGGGTAGGTGTGTGATGGGCTAGTGAGTTCAGGACCAACATTGGCACATGTGGTGGTGTATGTGAAAGGATAAGAGGATTAATGGATGGAGAATGCAAGGATAATGGAGGAGATGGGATAGTGAATTTTGAGACATAAGGACCCAAAATAGATTTAGGAGATGAAAGGGGTGTATGATTAGCTTTTGTATTAGCAACTATGGATGGTGTTGATACAAATTTTTCATTTTCAAGCATTGCATCTTTTTTCTTTGGGATCCACATGGTTTTGATTTTTTCTTGGGTGGGCCTTTGCATTCTGTAGATTTGATTTGGATTTTGGACTTGATTTTCCTTTTCATCACCATGCCTTTTATAGGGGACATGAGGAGCTTTTGATTCATGTGGATTTTTAGATTTATGTATTTTTACCTTAGCATCCAAAGTGCTTTTAATATCAATGGGATGGGCGCGAGGAGATGGATGGTGTGGAGTAATGGAGGTAGGATTATGGGAATTATGTGTAGTTGGATGATGTGCAGATATGTTCCTTTGTTGGTCCTAATTAGGGGACATTTGAGTGGGATGTTTATGATGGATGACATTGACAGGTGATGAATGGATGAAAGGATGAATAGGACGAGATGGAGGAGGTGATTTTGGGATATAAGGGCCCAAAACAAATGTAGTGGGTGGAGGGACATAAGGACCCAAGATTGATGGAGTAGATGGAGGATGGGAGATGGTGGATGGAGGGATGTAAGGACCCAAAATGGATGGATCAGATGAGGGAGGAAAATGGATGATTTTTTTGAGGCGATACGATGGAGGAGGGGGGATGGCAGCAAATTATTTGGTGGAGCGATGGGAAGAGCATATATTATGTTTGGAAGAGGCTCATTTAGGACATGTAGAGGTTATACTAACATTTTTATCTTGTGAGTCTTGGGAACTAGGTCCAAGACCTCACATACAAAGTTGTTCTTTAACCTAGATGGGTTCTAAAATACCTTACTCATGAAGGCCTAAACCTTTTCCTTGATAGTTCATATTGTTAAGCATTTAATCCATGACAAGATTTTTGTTATTCTGGAAGAATGATGCAAATCCATTATTAGGAGGATGATGGGTGGTATATATTATTTGTTTTTCTTCTACAAGGAGAGCACCATGGAAGAATGTGATAGTACCAAGGGGATATACAAGTGGTGAGGGAATAGTAAGTTTAGGTGATGATGGAGGATCATGAGATGGAGATGATGGGATAGCAACATCTGGATGGGTGGTATCAGGAGAGGGATTAGGGAATATGATAGTATCTATATTTGTGATGGTATGAGATAAGGGATTATGTGATGGAGATGGAGATAAGGGCTCATGAGATGGAGCAGTGGAATCTTCAATGTCAAGGGAGTTGTGAGATGGATTGGATGGAGGGTTGTAATCTTGAGTAGGACTAGGTGGGTCGACATGATCTTGATGTGGAAAAGGGGATATTTTGGCATGCTTTGGATCAGGCTCTTGGCATGACTCCTCTTGTGTGGGTGGCATGATGATGGAGTGTTGGAGGGAGTCATCAAATGAGGGAGATGGAAGGATGGGAGATTCAAAGCATTCATCAAAATGTATTTCAGTGATACTAGGGGTAGGAGAAGTGGATTGGATTTGGGTGTCTTTGATAGATTGGGTGGATCTAGGAGTAGTGGGAGTGGATTGGATTTGGTTATCGTCAATGGGTTCAATGGCATCTGACGTAGAAGATGGGGGTTTGATGGATTCAATGATGGTTTCAATGGTTTCAATGGTTTGAGTGGTGCTAGGAATGATAATATCAAGGATAGGTTTTGGATAGAGAAGGGTCTTGTCACTAATGACTGTAGATGATGGATTGGGAGGGTATTGATGATGCTTTCTACATAGCAACAACTCAGACAGAATATGAAATCCTATCTCTCTTGAAAGGTAAATCTCTATCAGCAAGCCTCAAGAGATAACCCCAAGGTCTCTAATGTCAGGTCTTGACAATGCAAAAAAAACTCAGTGATAAATGTGAAAATGCTAGTAATCACAAAGAGACCTTACTAAAAGCAAATAGTGAATCATGAACTTATCAGATCTAGCAATGTAATGATACTTCAATCCTAAATCTAACTCAAATGATAAAGAAATAACAAAATATTAGGGTTTCAGAGAGATTCCTAAATTGAACACTACTCCTAAGATTAACAATGCAAATGATGAAATACTTTAAATGGACCAATCTCTCATAAACTAATTCCTGCTTAACCAAGATAAATCTACAATCTCACAAAAACAATGCAATCTTCTAAGGCATTAAATATTTTCAGATCATGAACATTCATCCAAGACAACCCAATTGCAATTGAAATGAATAAATCTCCACAATTGAACTAAGCACAATGAATATAAAGGCCCAAGCTAACTTTGCAAAGCAACTAACAATCAGCTAGCTACAAAAGTATGGACCAGGGATTGTTGCAACTCTTCAAGCATTAAATCATAAACACCATTGAATTAGATCTAACAAACATATAATAACCTTGAGAAATTTGAAAGATAGAACCATAAGAACCATGCAAGATAAGTCAACACAAAAGAGATCACCAAAAAATTACAATATCTTCAATTGTATTGAATCACCCAATGACAACAATAATTCCAATGTTCTGTTATAGCACTTGCTCGAAATGAACTAACTTCTACTTCTTCTCTACTTCCTATTTGCTCTAAGAGCTATTTGTCTTTTATATTCTATCTATCTATTCTATATCTTACAAATGAGGCAAAATGCCAAATTTATAGGAAACTCCAAAGCATGTCAGCCCAATTAATGTTTACAATAATAAATGGCCATAAAATAGGTCATTGGGAGAATTCAAAATAAAATGAATTAGCAAATGCTAGAACTCAATCAGTTGGCTGAGATCTCCAATGTAATTCGAGACCAATGCAGAAGTTTTAATGCAGCCCTATATTAAGCGCTTTCATCCCTTATCCTGGCGTGCCTCCATGTAGACTGACACTCGACAAAAACCAATATCAATAGTATGAGGATCAAAGATTAACCATTTTAATAATATATTCTCCAAATAATCAAGCAAGGTCAATCTACTTGAAAAAATTGTTGTCTTATAATTTCTACACAATTTGGAAGTTTTTCACCCCTCAGTGAATCCAAATAGAATTAGGAAAAGTCCAAGGTAGGAAGAAGATTTTATTAAAAACAATCCACCCAGTCAAAGAAGTTTGAAAAATGTAGAGACAATGAAATTTAGGAAAATCCGAGGAAGGAGGAAATCCACAGTGAAACAAAGCAAAACTCAAATTTTGGGAGAAAACGTGGGGACAAAGGGCTTGGAAATCGTAACACAGAAATCTTGAAACTGAGGAAAACTTGGATTCGACATTCTCCAATGATCTCACTCAAATTGATGAAATATCACTAATTTGAGGACACAGGCTCCAAAGTGCATCAACATTCATAAAGCGACAAAACCAAACCCAAAATGAATTCGGTGGAGACAAAATTACGGAAAAATTAGGTTCCAAGTAGAATTCCATGAAGGCCAAAAATTCCTGAACCATGGCATAAAAGCCCGGGAGGCAGTCCGGACACAGAGAGAAATCGAGGAAAATCCGGATGAGGTGGAAATTTGAGGCAGTGCAAAACACGAACTTATTAAAACTTAAGATTTCAATATGAAACTTAGGAAAAAAACAGGCAAGCAAGATAAACACTTTAAGCTCATGTCAAGGCAATGCAAAACCTCAAAATCAAAGGGGAAAAACAGAGAAAAACAAAGAAGTCCTTTGCTGGTAGTGTGTGCGAAAACTACACAACAAATGCATTCTATTTGGGAAATGCTCTAGAGAATTTGATGATAAAAAGAATCATGAACCCATAATCTCTGGTTTTGATCTCCCTATCAGAAAAACAAAACAGAATGAAAAGATTAAAGAATCAGAACCAAAGGTAGATTGAACCTTCCATAAACTGAAAATCCAAGTGTGTGCACATGAGTTTGTTTCCCTCAAGATACTGCAGAAACCAAGTTCAATTAGGTCCAAACTTCATTAAAGATTCTAACTCCAAAAATCAACCTGGAATGAGACCTCCGGCCTTGATGGGGAATTTATGAAAACGAGGTTGGTTGTGACTCTCGAACATGGCTCTATTGCCATTAGGCATCCATGGCCCCCAATAGAGATATTCGGATACCCACGATAAGTTGAATTCTTCTTTGACTCAATGGCTCTTTCCTTCTTTTGATATTATTTTCTTTTCATTTTATTAACTTTGAACAATGAAGTCCACCTTTCGGTGAGAACCAGTGCTTGAAACCAAAAAATAAGATTTTCACACATTAGAAGACCTCCCACAAGGATCCTACCGCAACCTCAGGATATTTAAGATGTATAAGAGATATAAGATTTCAAAATACTTCAAATTCAAATCAAACCAATGACCCATCCTCCTTAAATCAAACATTTAGACTGCATGACGATAACAAAGACCTCAACCATCCTTTCAAGACACAGGATTAAAGTTCATCAAGGAAATACTCAAAACAGTCCCAGATAAAAGAATATTTGCCATGCAGGTGCAACACATCCAAAAGAAAACAAGAAGACCTCCAAAGCAAAAGCAAAGCAAAAACACACCAAATCGAAAGAAAAACCTACACTAAAGAAAACAAGAGCAGAAAAGAAAACTTAAAGAGAGTAGAGAAATTTGCATTTATTCAAATCAATAGTGTGTACAAAGAGACTCATAACAACTCATTATCAGACAGGGTGAATTGAGACCCACCCCTATACGGTGCATCAATGCATGGACAAGCAACAAGGTAATGGTAACAGTCCTCAAAAATGCAAATTTATCTTTATACTTAGCAAAGTAAACCTCAAAAATATAGCATTCAAACTCAACCTCATAATTAGGAATAATTAATAACTGAGGTGACTCATTAAAACCATGATCAGTCCATATGCAAGTTGTCTTTCCTAAACCTCCATAATCAAATTGATAAGATTCAAAATTCATAGCAAGGAGAGAAACAACCTAATTTTGTATTGTTGTGGAATGAATGTTGTGTTCATCATCCTGCACTTCTGAAGAGATGATATCTATGTCATCAGGAGGTCTCCATTGATGGTGCAACAATCCCCTTGCATTCGAAACATGCAAAATAGAATTGGAGTCTTCAATGAATAATTCAGGGTGAAAATGAGATTGGAAAGATTTAGAAGTATAAACATGGAACTTTTCACTTGTGTGCACTTCTTCATGAGGGATCAATGTTGAAAATGTAAAAGCCTCGTCATGCATAGTAACTTCCCCATCATGATGTTTGTTAGGAGGCCTCACAGACTAATCTTCAAGCACATCCTTACCTAAAGTAGGATGATCAAGCTCATTAGTGATGGCTGCAACAATGTTATTCTCAACACCATTTGGATTTTCATGTACATCCATATGAATCACATCAGCTATCTTGTCATTAATACACGAAATCTGTGAATTTTCTTTACTGAATTTATCAACAGAAAGAGGAAAAATAGAATGTGATGAGTGAAGGGACTCCCTGAATTCCTCTCCTATTGGCATTTGTTCTAGTTTTGGATTGTGACTGCTCAGAATATCAACTCTTTCATTAAGTTCTTCTTCACATATTATAGGACATTCATTAGCAGGTTGTTGAGGTTCCTATATTGAAATCTCCTCCAGGGTTGCTTCAGCCTTTACTACCATGTCTCCCTCAAACTCTGTGTCTGTTGTTTCATTGATGGCTTGTTGAGATTTTTTTATTGGAAGCTCACTTTTCGTAGTTTGATGCACATGATCTGACAACCGTACTTGCTCTTGTACCTCCTTTGTTAATTCTACTAATGCTTCAACACTATTGGATTTATGAATAGGCATATCCTGTAACATGAGGATTTCCTCAGTCTCCCATCCTTGAGGGTCAACTGTTAGTGCATAATTTCCCAAGCTTGTTTTAGACAGAAATACCTCCTTAAAAGTATTTGTATCAACATGGCCTGAAGCACCCTTTTGTTCAAAAAGCATATCCTTTTCAAGAGACTTTAGTACTACACCTCTAATTGTAGGATCCCTTAACAACTCATGAGCAGAGAGACTTACTTTGACTTTCTTAAGTTCTTCTACCACATATTCACCTATTTTCTCTACAGTCATGGTAGAACAGTGGTCTTTAGAGCCAACCACAAATTTATCCCAGTTACTTTCAACGCTTCCTCCTTTATCAGCATCAGATTGTCCTTCATTTATGAAATACTGAGTAGGAACATGATGGAATGCTTGAACTTCTTTAGTTGTATACTCTTCTTCATCTAATGGACCATTATCATTTTCCTCATTACCTCCAAAAGGTTGAACCATTGATTCTTCATTGTATACATACCCTATTTCAACACCTTTATCCTGTTCTTTTTCTGGTTCATTCTCTTCACTTCTTGGAAATGGGACATGATTCACCACCATGACCGATATGTCATAAGGATTAGATGGTACTATCTCTAGCCCACTCAAACTGTTGTGGAAATGTTGAACCTTTTGTTGGAAAATAGATGCAACAGTCTGGAATTCTTGATAGTCTGATTCAGAATGTTGATTAGTACTATGAAGCCTACACCATCCTGAAAGAGTTGTTTTTTCCAGATAGACTCCACTAGATTTATCCTGATTGTTTGGATGATACAGAGAGGTTAAGGATCCTCCATTATTCTAAAGTGGTGGTTTCCTTCCATGATCTCTATCAAGATGTTGTCCCCTATCAAAGCCCTGCCCCTGAGCTTGCATCATATCCCTATTGCTTTGATCATAATTGGACTAAATTCCCCTTTGGGCTGCCCGAGATTGACTATTCTAGTTCCTTAGGTAGGTGACTTTGGTGTTCAACTTCTCAACTAGCTCTGTGAGTGCATCTAGCCTCTCCTTGTTTGCATTGTTTGATGGAGGAGAAATACCAGCTAAATTCTACATATAAACATTATGGGGCCCATAGTTTAAAGATTGATTAAATATCTCAGAGCTCTGCAAATAACTAGGTATATTGGCTTGTTGGTGAAAGAATACAAGTTGGTTCATATTTGGATGGTAATTTGGCATGGGTGGAACTTGATAGGGATGACCTGGGTGTGAAACCAAGGGTGATTGAGGGACTAGACTCAACATAGGTGTTTGGTTAGCTAAGGGTCTAGACAAGTGTTGTCTCAAATCTGTACTTACTTTAATAGCCACATCATAAGCTTCAAATAGGCTACTAGGAGGATTTTCTTTCCATTTGATGAAAGTAGATGTTAAACTATCCAAAGCTTCATAATAAACCTCCTTGGTAGATGCATCATCCATAACATAAGGGGGTTGCAGCCTAGCATAAGCCATATGAAATCTATTATTAAAAGCCACTATTGGTTCATTTGCCTCCCTCTTGACTCCAGTAAAATGCAGAAGTAACTCATTAGCACTGATTGGGATCTTAAATTTCTATAAAAATGCAGTCTCCAGCTGAAGCCAAGTAGTGATAGACCCAGCAGGAATATGGTTATACCAAAAAAATGCCTCATCCCCAAGGGAATATGGGAAAAGTCTGCATGCAACATCCCCATGATTAATTCCCCTATCCTTAAGGGTAGTTTTAAAAATCTTAATATGCTCTTCTACAATCCTTTTGGGATCATTAATGTGAAACTTGGAGCAGAAAAGCCTGGGGTTCTTAGGCATAGGATTGTATTGGTTGAAAGATAAGGGAGATGGGTTGTTAACTAGGAAATCCATTACTGGAGGTGGGGGTGGTAATGGTTGATTTATGGCTAGCTGAGGTTGTTGGATGGGAATGTCCTCAAATGAAGATGAAGATGAGCTTGATGAAGATGAGAATGATGGAGATGATGGAAGTGGTTAGATGGATGATGATTCTTCCCTTTTGTTGGTCCTTCTTGACCTAGTAGGGGCTAGTAATTCTTGAAATTCCTCCTCTCCTAAAGTGGATCTGGTTCTTCTTCTAAATCTTTCAGGAGAGATGGTAGACAGAAATCAATCCAGCTTGCTTATTCAGGCCATCCTTCTAGCGCCAATCTATTGATGATGTTTTCTGCATAGCAACAACTCAGACAGAATATGAAATCCTATCTCTCTTGAAAGATAAATCTATATCATCAAGCCTCAAGAGATAACCCCAAGGTCTCTAATATCAAGTCTTGACAATGCATAAACAACTTAGTGATAAATGTGAAAATGTTGGTAATCACAAAGGGACCTTACTATAAGCAAATACTGAATCATGAACTTATCAAATCTAGCAATGTAATGATACTTCAATCCTAAATCTAACTCAAATGATAAAGAAATAACAAAAGATTAGGGTTTCAGAGAGATTCCTAAATTGAACACTACTCCTAAGATTAACAATGAAAATGATGAAATACTTGAAATGGACCAATCCCTCATAAACTAATTCCTACTTAACCAAGATAAATCTACAATCTCACAAAAATAGTGCAATCTTCTAAGGCATTAAATATTTTTAGATCATGAACATTCATCCAAGACAACCCAATTGCAATTGAAATGAATAAATCTCCACAATTGAACTAAGCACAATTAATATAAAGGCCCAGGCTAACTTTGCAAAGAAACTAACAATCAACTAGCTACAAAAGTATGGATTAGGGATTGTTGTAACACTTCAAGCATTAAATCATAAACACCATTCAATAAAATCTAACATACATCTAATAACCTTGAGCAATTTGAAAGATAGAACCATAAGAACCATGCAAGATAAGTCAACACAAAAGAGATCACCAGAAAATCACAATGTCTTCAATTGTATTGAATCACCCAATGACAACAATAATTACAATGTTCTATTATAGCACTTGCTCATAATGAACTAACTTCTACTTCCGTTCTACTGCCTATTCGCTCTAAGAGCTATCTGTCTTTTCTATTCTATGTATCTATTCTATATCTTACAAATGAGGCGAAATGCAAAATTTATAGGAACCTCCAAAGCATGTCAACCCAATTAATGTTTACAATAATAAATGGCCATAAAACAGGTCGTCCCAAGGAGAATTCAAAATAAAATGAATTAGCATTAAATGCTTGAACTCAATCCAGGTCAGCCTGGGATCTCCATTGCAATTCAAACCAATGCACAAGTTTCAATGCAGCCCTATATTAACTACTTCCATCCTTATCCTGAGCGCACCTCCATGCTAGACTTAGCCTGCACTCAACAAAAACTAGCAACAATAATTATTAGAATCAAGATTAACATGTCACCAATAATATATTCAAAATTCAAATAAATCCAAGCAAAGATCAAAATCCTGCGAAAAATCATTAATGCATAATTTCTACACAGTTTGGGATTTTCACCCCTCCACGGAATCCAAGCCAGAGAGGAATTCCAGAAAAATCCAAGGCAAGCAGATTCTGGAAAAAAATAATCCACAGTCAAAAATTCCAAAAAAATGCAAAGACAACAGGAATTTCAGGAAATTCCAGAAGGAGCAGAAATCCAGGAAGCAGGAAAAACTCTGAATTTTTGGGAAAACACAGAGGACAAGGAAAACTGGGGAAATATGCCAGCATAGGAAAATCCCAAAGCTGAGGGAAAACCTAGATTTCGACGTTCTCCAATTATCTCGCTCAAATTGATCGAGAGATCACTAATTTGAGGACCTAGGCTCAAGTGCATCAACATTCATAAAACAATAGACCAAACCCAAAATCTGAGAATTCAAAAAGGAGACTGAATTCCAAAAAAATCCAGTCCAAGAAAATTTTTGTGAAGACCAGAAATCTCCAAACCACAGCGTAAAGCAGATAGAGCTAGACTTTGAGCGAAATCCGAGAAAATCTGGACAAGGCGGAAAATCCCGAAACAGTGCAAAAACTCAAACTTGGCCCAAAACTTAAGATTTTCAATATGCAACTTAGGGAAAATGCTTAGGAAAGCAAGATAAACACTTTAAGCTCATGCCAAGGCAACACAAATCCTCAAAATCAAAGGGGAAAAACAACAAGAGAAAAAGCAAAAGAGGGTCCTTGCTTTCAGCGGGGCGTGTGTGCAAAAACTGCACAACATGTTTCACTACTTCAATGTGTGGAGTGGGGGATGTCTTTTTTGTCATAAGTCCTTGGAGAACTTTTGGAATGAGAAACATGCATACTCTAGGCTAAGATGGTGTGATAGGAATAGATGGAGGATTAGGGATTGGTGGAGGACTAGGATTATAAAGTGGTGGACTAGGGTTAGATGGAGGAATGGGATTAGATATAGGACTAGGAGTAGATGGAGGATTAGGATTGGATGGGGGGTTAAGGTAGGGATATTGGAGAGGTGAATTAGGATAGGGGACATGGACAGTGGATCGATGTTAGAAGAAGTAGATGCAGAACTAAGATAGGGATATTGGGACAGTGGATTAGGACAAGAGGATATGGGCAGTGTGTTGTAATAAAGGTAATGGGATGGAGGATTAGGATGGGAAGATTGAGATGGCGGATTGAGATAGGGAGACGTGGATGATGGATTAGGATAAGGAGATGTGGATGTTAGATTAGGATACATCGATGTGGATGTTGGATTAGGATAGGAAGGTGTGAATGTATGAGTAGGATGGGAAAATTGGTATGGAGGATTAGGGTAGTGGGCATATGTGGATGAAGAATTGAGATAGGAGGACGTGGATGGGGGATTAAGATAAGAAGGTGCAGGTGTCTAATAAGAGGAAGGTGTAGATGAAGGATATGACAGATATGCAGACAAGGAAGGTAGTGAATATACCTTGTCAAAGATATCATAAGGAGCGTGAGTAGGCATGGATGAAGACATAACGAGATAGTTTGAAGGGGTGATTGGATTTTGGAAACTGGTGGAGAAAGTTTACTAGTGACAATAGCGTCAAGGGGATCTATGTCGTATACCTCTTGATTGATAATACTTTCGTTATCATCGTTGATGTAATTAGGGTTTCCCTTGACTACTATTGATGGAGGATAAGGAATCATGATGATGAAAGGATAAAGAGGATGGATCAAAGATTTGAAATGGAAACAGAATAAAGCTCAAGTCAAGATTTAGGTCAAGCTCAGATAGGGATTGAATTAAAGCTTAGATTAGGATGATTGGATGATGTGATGGGATTGATTCGAATGATTGGATTTGATTATCAAAGTATGAATATGACACTGAATCTACTTCAAGATGGAATTAGATTGATTGGGTCGAAAGTGATTGGATAGGGATGTGATTGGATTGGATTGGATAAGATCGATCGATGATTGATAAGATCAAATGATGGATTGGATAGGATGACAAAAGGGACTGTAAACCCCATTCAAAGATTACCCTAGGTGACTTAGGATACTAATTGATCGAATTAAAGGATAAATAGATGATTGTGACACCGAATCCACCTTAAGATTATAAGTGGATTGATTGGGTCAATGATGATGATTAACTTAGGATGGATGATAATCCTAAGCAAATGTTGATGATGACAATCAATTTAGACACTTAGGTCAATTCAGATGATAACCTAAAACAAAGTTTAGGGGATTTGGATGGGGAAGACAATGATTTGATTGGGGAAACAGATGATCAAAATGGATGAATGACTACTCGAAACAAGAGAAGGAGTTTTGAAATAGATGAAAGATTACTCAGAACAAGTAAATGGATGATCAAGAGGAATGAACAACTACTTGAAAAGAGTAAACGATTGCTCACAACAGATGAATGATTCTCAGAATGAGAAGATGAAGGCTTGAAATGAATGAATGATTACTCGGAATGAGTCAGCGAATGATCGAGAGGGATGAATGAATTTTGGAATGAGTAAACAACAACTTAGAATGGATGAATGACTCTTGGAACGAGGAGATGAAAACTTGAAATAGATGAAAGATTACTCGGAACAAGTAAATAGATGATCGAGAGGGATGAACGACTCTTGGAATGAGGGGATTAAGATTTAAAATAGATGAACAAGTACTCAGAACAAGTGAACGAGTGCTCAGAATGGATGAATGAGTACTCGGAACAAGTAAACGATTGATCGAAAGGGATGAACGACTACTCGAAATGAGTAAACGATTGTTAATAATGGATTAACAACTCTCAAAACAAGGAGACGAAAGCTCAAAATCAATGAAAGATCACTCAGAATGAGAGATGGAGGTTCGAAATAGATGAACGATTACTCAAAACAAGTAATCGATTGATCGAAATGGCAGAATGAGAGTTCAAAATGCTAGAAAAAGGTTTGGAATGGATGAACATTTACTCGAAACGAGTAAAAAAATGATCGGAATGACAAAATGAGAATTCAAAATGACAGAAGAAGATTAAGAATGGATGAACATTTACTCAGAATGAGTAAACGAATGATCGAAACGATAGAACGAGATTTCAAAATGATAGAAGAAGGTTTAGAATGGATGAACGTTTACTCATAACGAGTAAATGAATAATCAAAACGACAGAACAAGAGTTCAAAATGATGTAAGAAGGCTTGGAATAGATGAACGATTACTCAGAAAAAGTAAATGAATGATCAGAACGGTAGAATGAGAGTTCAAAATGATAGAAGAAGGTTCAGAATGGACTAACGTTTACTCAGAACGAGTAAACGAATAATCAGAATGACAGATCGAGAGTTCAAAATGATAGAAGAAGGTTCAGAATGGATGAAAATTTACTTGGAATGAGTAAACGAATGATTGAAAAGGGTGAACAAGAGTTCAAAATGATAGAAGAAGGTTCAGAATGGATGAAAGTTTACTCAAAATGAGTAAACGAATGATCAGAACGGTAGATCGAGAGTTCAAAATGATAGAAGAAGGTTTGGAATGGATGAATGTTTACTCAAGACGAGTAAACGAATGATTGAAAAGGGTGAACAAGAGTTCAAAATGATAGAAGAAGGTTCAGAATGGATGAATGTTTACTCAGAATGAGTAAACGAATGATCAAAACAATAGATCAAGAGTTCAAAATGATAGAAGAAGGTTCAGAATGGATGAATGTTTACTCAGAACGAGTAAATAAATGATTGAAAAGGGTGAATTATAGTTTGAAATGAGGAGAGAGAATGTACAGATGAAGAGGATGAATGTTTGGGGCAAGGAATGGATACTCGGAATGGGTGCACGAATGTTTGGAATGGGGAAACGAGTGATTGGAACAGTGAAACGTGCACTTGAAACGATGAAACGGGTGATAAAACTAACTATTCAAGGGTCAGGTCCACCCCTAGAAAAGGTCAGGTCCACCCTTGCATGGGGTCAAGTCTACCCCTGGAGATTAGGTTCACCTATCTGACTAAAATTTGGACAAAATTAACTGAAACATGCTGAAAAGGGGTTGGTTCAAAGGTTAGGTCTACCCCTAGAGATCAGGTCCGCCTGTCTGACTAAAAGTTGGACAAAAATGACTGAAACAGGTTGAAAAGGGGTTGGTTCAGAGGTCAGGTCCGCCCCTAGAAAAGGTCAGGCCCGCCCCTGGACAAGTCTAAACTTGGTTTTCAAAAAAGAGACTAAGGAAAAGGACCCAAAACACAACAAACCGTAATCAAAGGATAAGGCTGACTCGACCGAACAGAGAATTACTAGTTTTTCACAAAGAAAATAGTCCAAGTAGCATGATCCTAAGAATAGTAGAATGGGTATGGCCAACAAAGTCTTCTATTCTAAGATAAACAAGGTTTCTAGGGAGTCCTCGATATACACCTGGTATGTGAGACCCAAACTATGAAGACCAACCCATCACAAGCGTGAGTTGGGAACCTTAGCGAGATACTAAAGGCTTAGACCAACTCTTCACATCATCTTGACGCTTCGCTCATAACGAAGACTAGATTGAGGTACAACTTTCACTCTCCCCCCTTTATATACCCCATTGCTATGCGTGGTTGGAATCATCCCTTAGGGTGATGAAATCCCCAAGCAAGTCTCCTAAGAAAAATAAAAATGGGAGACTCAAAAGGACTTGGTAAGCTACGATTTCTCGTCACCCAAGATTTCCAAATGGCACAAGGGGATTGGATACGTCAATATTTTACCGAAAGCACGACACACAAGGTAAATTTGACCCCTCCTAGTTAATCTATGAGCCTAAATTACTGAAAAATGAAAAACAAACAACTGATAAAAGT
This sequence comes from Sequoia sempervirens, assembly GCA_007258455.2. NCBI lineage: Eukaryota > Viridiplantae > Streptophyta > Pinopsida > Cupressales > Cupressaceae > Sequoia > Sequoia sempervirens. The sequence goes on along the minus strand of VDFB02356290.1, from coordinate 172,837 downwards.
TTTAAAATGGATAGCCTACATGAAACATGTTAGTGATTTATTTTTTTTTCCACCAAGCATTGATCAAATGCTTGTACAAACACAAATGACACATGTTAGGGGGTCATAAACAGTGAAAAACAATGCTTAAACTTCAATTTTCACCTTTTGGAAAAAGTTGTTTTTGGTCAAGTCCGCCCTTGGAAAAGGTCAAGTCCACCCCTGAAGGTCAAGTCCGCCCCTAGATGGGCAGGTCTGCCTCTCTGGTAGGTCGAGTCTGCCCCTCTGCAACCTGCACCTGCAAACAGTGAAAAAATAGAAATTGTGAAAGAACAAGACCCGCCTGTGGGTCCCACCGGGTGTGCTAGAAATGTGATCAGGTGAAAATACAATCTAAAAAATGAGCAACAACACTAAACATGCAAAAAACCAACTAATACCTAACACCTCAAGATTGGAAAAAAATGTTAAACTTAACAAATGTAGATAGAACGATTATACCTTGTTAAGTTGTCCTTTAGTTGGCCCTTTGATTGTTGACGCAATGTATGCTCCACTTGATGGCAAAAGATGCACAAATATGATGCAATATGGATGAGAAGTGGATGAGAATGATATGGTGAATGCAAAGTGTAAAGATATGGCTAAGTATGGCTCAAATGACAAATTTGCAAGAGTTTGGCTATGGGATGCAAAAGGTTCCTAAAATGAGAGAAAAGAGGGGGTATTTATAGAGGTTATTGAATTCTCTAAAGATTGAGCCACCAAGGCCAAGATGAAAGGCTATGGTGAGTTGAGGACTCACAAGCCCTCACATCTTCACATATGGAAGGTGAAGTGGCTTAGAAATGGTGATGTGTAAATGAGGTAGAAAGAGGATACATGATGTGGAAGAAGGACAAGTACTTTGCAAGTACCTTGGGGGATGAGAAGAATCTTTGGTGAATAAATGTGAATTAAAAATTCACATGCTTGGAAGAATCCCATGGATAAGACAAGGTTCCAAAAAGGAAAGAATTTGTCTGCATGTGACTTCATGTGACATGTCAAAGACTACATGGGGAAGAGTCCACATGTGACTTGATGTGACAAGTCAAAAATCACATGGGGAAGACAAAAAAGAATTTAATATTCCTTGGAAGGATAAAAGGAATTAAAAATTTCTTAAGAGATCGATTAGGCTAGTTAATGAAGGATTAGAAGAGGGTTAGGTGGCTAAAAGAGATTAGGGGCCAACTTGCAAAAGTTGGAGGATGTGACACATCCTAATCAAGGATTAGGCATGTGCACATTCGTAATGATGGAATTAGGAGGTGTATTAAGATTAAGGAAAATGATGCGACATGTGAGTGAGGAATTAAATAAATGTCATATTTATTTAATTCATTTGATGAAAGGGGGATTAAAGAGGTAAGGCATTTAATTATTTAGCTAGATACCTTAGGGATTAGAAGAACTTTAGAGGTATTAATTAAATAATAGTAATATTACTTAATTAATGCAGGTAAGGGGATGTTTAGACGAAAAGGGATAAATTTGGACAAATGAAAGTGTCCAAATTTGGATGCCTACAATAATAAATTATATTTTTATTTTTTTATGAAATCAACAATCAATAACATTTTTTTTACCTCACATTAGACCACCAAATATCATCCATTTTTTTTTGTTTGATGCTACTCCATTCTGTAGTGATTTCCATAGACCAGATCTATTCCACTATAAATTAACTATCATCAACTGTAGAGCCTCTTGCACCTCAAGCATCCTCTCTAGAGAATAAAGTAATTTGCATACCTTGTCTCTACAAGCTTGAGAAATTCCTTCTTTGAAATTTTTTTGAAGAGAGCAAGCGAGGTGTGATGGCTGTAAATAAACATCTGAATATCTATAGCCTCTACAACGACTTGGTGCACCCAATCTATCTTCCCTATGTCTTTCAATGTGTTGTTCAATGCATGAACAAACAAGGGGTCCAAAATATGTGCTTATAAGTACTCTCAACCATCAAACCTGCTAATTTTCACACATGTGCTAAATCATTGGCCACCTACACAACATTGGTTGCCCCAACCTCCTTTATGGCATCTCTCAAAATATAAAATTAGAATTTTGCATCCTTGTGCTTCCCAGAACAATCAATAGCTCTAAGGAAATATGAACTAGTACATGTGACTATGATGTTGATTTAAGTGACTGATGTCTAATATCGATCTACCCATCCATGATAATACAACAACTTGTCCTAATCCAACACTGTCTCATGTCCTCCATCGCCACACTCACCTTAGAAAATTATTTTTCAAGGGGTGTAGTGTGTAGTTTATTTTCTCTAGGGGGTGAATGAGGTACCAACATCTACAACATCTTTAAAAATTTGTTTGAAGTAGGGAGAATGTGCTACATGGAATGGGATGGCATGGGCATAGAAAAATTTGGCAATGGAGGACTATGCCACATCTTGTGCATGCACATTGAACATACTTGTAACTATATTTTTCCGCTCACTAGAAATACTAGCCTTCCTCTTCCCTTTTGTAGAAACATGAAAACCACTAACACCACTACTACCACTACCAACACTAGGACTACCAAACATAGAGGGAATAGGTGAAGTTGAATGTGTGGATTGAGTTTGCATTGGTTGCTCGATAGGCTATCCTTCAACCTCCATGTGCAATCTATAACACTCTACCCTCTCAAAATCTTTTATGTCTGGACAAACCTTGACCCCATGGCCTATATAACCCAATAGATGAGAATAGACTCTTGTGTAGCTCCCATAAAATTTATCTTTACAAATATGAAATTGCCACAATCTACCACTCCCCCTATGTTTTCCCCTTTGTCTTTTTCTAGGCATGTTGCTAATTGAAGAAGAGGTTTTTTAGGATTAAAAGGGCCTTTTACATAGTTTTTTGAATCTTCAGAAGGGATTTTAAATGGATTTGTTTGAGGTTTTCCCCTTTCAACCAATTGGGTTTCATTTACTTCTTCCCTCTCAACATGCCCACTACCTTCACTACTACTCATTTTGTTTTGTTTTGGTTTTTGCAAACTGAAAATAGATAAAAAACACAAAAAGTCATACATTTCATCATTTAAACTTAGAAAAAAATGGAAAAAAAGAAAAAAAAAATGGAAGAATAACTTACTTCTTTCACTTCTCTTACTGGTTGTTGCCTTAATGCTCTCTTTTTTTCCTACTGAATGCTAGTTTTTCTTCTCCAACAACTCCTTCAAACCCTCCTCTTTCTCTTCTCACTTTTCTCTTAGCTGTAATTTTTTTTGGCATGTTAAAATGAAGTCAAATTCCTTTGAAATCAAGTTTTATGTTAGAATTTTAGAGTTGGGAGGGTGTGTGGTCCACCCAAAAACATAATGCAAAAACCTTTTTTTAATTTTGAACTATTTTTTTAATGAAAAGTGTTGTTGGGAAAAAGGGGATAGTCAATCATCCCCTTGTCGTTCCTGAGACGTCACCTAAATTTCAAAATGTCCTCAAAAAATAAATACATTTTGGGGATTCCCGAGAAACGTTCCCAAGGTTTCCCCTATTCTCAAATGTCTCAAGTATAGGTACAGGGGCCAAAACCCTAGGGGATGCATCCCTATGTACCACTGATGAAATCAAATTCCTCTATTTTTAATGCCTTGTTGGGAATTCATGAAAATTCTCAAGTATTCCTAGCCATTTGTGTTGCACTCTGATGATATAAAATTATCTTATACCTTGTTTTAGTCCATATTCAACCTCAAATTTTAGTCTACTATAGTTGTAAGCTTTAAAAGATAATGCATCAGTGGTAATGTTTATAGGACATTTAACATGACCTTGCTTCTTATTGTGTGGTACAAATAAATCCTTTATGATGTATGGACTTGTTTACCATTTTACAAGAAATATTGGGCTGCTATGAGTATTACATTTCATAACACCACATTTCTTTGAGATGTTTTGTCAAACAGTTTGTGTGCCTCCTTTATAGGTTGAAACTCCTTGAGGCATTTTGTTATGAAGATCACATAGACTATCTATACATTCACATTTTACATAAATGACTGTTAATAGTAATTTCTAATAAGAATTCATTTTGGATTATTCTTTGATGGATGGTCATACCTTTTCATCACTCCCATTTCGATACAGGGTGTGAGGATATTGACAAAAGTCATGAAATCTTTAAAGCTTGTATATGGGCCTCCACCCTTCACAAAAATCTCTGCCAAATGTTTGCAACATCAACACTTAATAGAAACCCAATCTCTATTATGCTTTCATGAAAAACTATATCTTGGTTCAACATTTGTGACTAAATTTTGACATTTTGAATACATGTTTCTACAATACATATAAATTCAACATTCTAGCAAAAACATTTTTGAAAATTCTTTGAAGGATGATCATATTAGACATCTCAAAGCTCCCATTTTTGCACAAGGAATGGGGATGTTTGGTGTTTACTTTTCCAAATTCATTTGTATCTCTTTGAAAGTTTCTAATTCCTTTTGAACAAATCCATTTTGTGTTAAATTTACAATCATTGCATTTTATGAGAATACATTTATTTGGTGCACTATAAGAAACAACTTCATACTCCTTATTTAAGCTCCCAAATCAAGCATACGTTGCTACAAAGTCCTTTGCAACTATGAAATCTGCCAAAAATCTTTTTCAAGCCTGTTCTAATGCCCCCATTCTAGCACAAGCAAGGGAAGAAGTTGTACTATAGGTCATGATTTTTTTTGTAAGCATATTAGTTGCAATTGCTTGAAAGTTTCTAAAGTTTTTTCAGTAATTCATTCTATGCATATGATATGCTCTCATTCCATGAGACCACTTTTCTTTAAGGTAGGAAACCAAGCAAATTATGTACCTTGTATACGCTTTCATATCCATGTTCACGATTGCCAAGGCTTTGTTAGAAAATATTTCTCAATAGATTTTTTTTTCTTGTTTATATCTTGGTAGGGCGATGGAACTTGCAATGCACTCTACAAGTTCTAAAAATGTATAATGACTTTGCAAGTTTTTGCATAGTTGCACCCTTTTGGCTTTCACCTAAGCTCTATATATAGTAAATTTGTGGGAAGGAAACATACAAATTTTCTCATGAATATTAATTAGTGATGAAATCAAATTCCAACAAATTTTCTCATGAATACTAATTAGTGATGAAATCAAATTCCAACAAATTTTCTCATGAATACTAATTAGTGATGAAATCAAATTCCAATCAAATCAAATCTTAGTGATTGATTTCAGTTCGTCTCCTTTTTAAAATAGGGTTTCGTAGTATTGTTTTGGCAAGCTTTGCCCATTTTTATCATTGACATTATTGACAACACAACATAATTTGTACAAAATCTTTAGGTAAGTCACTTGCCATGGTTTCAATGAGTTGTTTTTGGGACGCTGTACTCGGTTGGATATTTTTCTATTGTGTTTCATCTCATTTTGAAACAATTATGTTATTGTCTGTTAAATGAAAATATTGGTTTTGTGGTTTTATTATGGTTGTTTTCATATATGATATTACTATAATACCTAGTGTCAGGTCCCTATTTGTTTTCTTTCCTAGAAATACTTTGAACTATTAAATGAATTTTACATTTGTTTGGTGGTTTTAAATTTTTGTTTTTTTTTTCCATGTTCTTCAAGTTATTTTTGTGACTATTTTCTTGACAAAATTATTAAGTTATTAGTGAATCAATATCAGCTATGTTGATGTTGTAAATGTCATGGTTGCCAAAACTATTTTCACATAGAGTGATTAGTAAAGATCATACTATCTTCATATGTTAAACTTATTACTTCTTCACAAACCTTGGACATTGTACATCATATTTCTTCACAGTTGTGTGCCATTATATTGGCTCCTGTACTTAAAGACCAAATGTCACAAGGCAAGGGATTGAAGTGACATAGAATGATTAGAATTTTAAAAGTTTGTGTTGATAAGGGACAAACAACTTGATTTTTCAGATGGGTACATCCTCTCACATGGTTGGTTACTTGTTCTAGGCTTAGTGATACAATTAGGTATCAACATGTTTTTGATATTATTACATTCTTTTTTGAAACCACGTTTCTATTTTATTTCAACAAAAACAAAGGTGTTATATTTGACAGTTCATCTTCCCACATACAAATAGACATCTTTGCTTTTGGATCAATTTGCAGTGATTCCATTCTTTTAGAAGCAATTCTACACATGATTGTGTTTGACAAGTCCATCCTTAAACTATAAGTGCAAAGAAAACTTCTCTATCTAATTTTTTTATGTAAAAATAGTATTTTAAACGTGTGTTTTATTTTAACTTGGACTAATATAAAATACAACTCACATAACCATTACACTTTCTTTCAAATAAGTGCTAGTATTATGTAACATAAATAAGTAATTCCACCACTATAAAAATTGGGATAAACCCAAATTGAAGCATTAAACCCCAACCAAACAAAAATAGTATTTACGATAAATGACACTCCTATACTGACGCCAACCCCAACCAGATACCATTATCCTTGTTCTTTACTAGTGTAGTAATGGTCAGCAACGGCTGAAGGCGCCAAATTAGCAGTGCTTTTCAGAAACAAGATGGCATGGCCGAGTTTCTTCCGACAAACAACCACCTTTGCTTTGTCTCTGACACGGAGGCAGGGGGTCCATGGATCCACATTATTACGCCATTGTTTATCAGAAGCGGTCCATTCACCTGCAAAAACTCGTTTCCAGGAACCTTTGTCTCCAAAGTTGTAGCCAGACCACTGGTAAAATTCCTTTAAAGGATGATTTCTATCAACCTTCTAATCGTCTCTATTTCCTCCCTGCATACAAAGAACATCTGCAAACACAGAAACAATGTCCATTTAACTTTGTAACAGTGATCTATAAAATTTTATTTAAGAATTAGTTTATAACTTCAAAAATCATTTTATATCTGTAATTTTTTTCAATAGTTAAATATATGTCGGCTTAATGGGAATAATTTGGGTTATTGTCCTCTAGTGAACCCTTTTTGAATCTAAACTATTGTTACATCGATTTCTACACTCGAGAAAAACGATGTGCATATTCTAATCCAAACAAAAAGAGAAATCATAAGGTGAAAGGTCAACTCCCAAGCGTTCCCTGTTTATTTTGCAGAAAGGCTTTTCTTTTTGACACCTTACAGTATCATTAAACGCATTAATGGCATTTGAAAAGAAGTAAAATACCTGGCTCTATCCTAAAAGCATCTAGAATTTTAAGAGAATCAAATTTTCCATCAAAATATCAATGGCATCTTTCCTTACAATTAGAGAATCAACATGCTTAAGTTCTTCCCGTACACCTCAATTAAATTTCTCGAGATTTTCACTACAAAATTCTCGGCCTCAAATTTTCAAGGCATCCAGAATGTACAGGCAGACAGATGCATGGATGCCAAGGTTGCAATCTACAACACCCAATTTCAAGGTACCAAGTTATATATTTTTTATTATTTTTCTTTTTCTCCTTTAGGTCATACTTTCTACATTGAAAGAAGATGAAATCACTTTTAACTTTCTTTAGGTCAAAATGTTCCGCAAAACCTATCAAAATATGTTTACTTGTTTAGAAATTGTGAACAAAATGTGTTTACTTTTTACAAGATTGTTTGTATGCGTATTTGGTATTTAGACGAACGTTTACTTGTTTAGATGGTATTTTACTTGGGTATACAGTTTTTTAATGGCTTTCTTATTTTTAAAGATATAAAATTTCTGGATTAGTTTTTGTTTTTTTTTTTCCTTTTTCAACATTGACCCATTAGTGAGATGAGATAGTAAGAGAAGAAAAATAATAGATCATGCAATGTGATCTGAAATATTGGAAAAAATAAAGTTTACAGTCTAATTTCCAATTTTTTTTTTACCTTGTTTTAAAATTTTATGTATGAGGTAATCACTGCAAATATCTTACAGTTGTGTCGAATCTCATTCACCAGGTTATGACTGTAGGTATAGGAATTACTGTGGCTAATATCGGTCATTGTTCAAGGTTTTAGTTACAGGCATTGTGATTTAAATATCTTCAAGTCCTTAATTTACACATTTTATAGATTCTTGGCTTCTAAGGCGTCTTCTTTTAGGTTAGTTTCAAAAATCATTTTAATAAGGATAGAAAATTCTGTGTAGCTCAGGTTGGGATATCAGTTCCACCTCGGGCAGTCTTCAGAGAGTCTCAAGCTCTGTCCCAGCCCATGACGAATGTAGACTACGAGAGCCAGCTGCCCTGTGGCTCCTCTAATCAGGGTTTACAGAGATTCATCCAAGGGTTTTTTCAATGGAGAATTATGAGGATTTCTACACTGATCTTGCTCTCTGTGGTGGCTTCAGTATCTGTTTTGTGTAGCAGTGCATTTGCCAGTACAGATTCGTCCATCAAGGCTTCAGGGATAGGTTTGAAGATTGCAGAGTTTATGAGGAGATCTGGGTGGCCTGATGAGGTTATAGTGTTCATTTTAGCTAGTCTTCCTGTACTGGAGCTGAGAGGGGCTATTCCTGTGGGGTATTGGATGCAGTTGCAGCCCTTCAAAATCTCCATATTGGCTGTCTTGGGGTAAGCATGTTAAATAACATTTTTGAAGTTATGGTTTAAATATTGACTTAAAAATGTAATTTAGCTTGTTAGGGTCTCTCTAAGCTTTTTATGTATTGTAGATGTTTTTGTTTTTGATAATATAAGCTGCATGTACAGGGTGCAATACCCTTAACACAAAAAGCCCTACAGGCCAAAGTTCATCAAATCAAAATAACAAAACATAATCAGTTACATCAGATAGATAGTACACAGAAACAACACAGAAACAACAAACCAAAAAACCCCCCAAAAAAACAAACAAAAACCACTCCATCGCCTAGCAAGATTCTCCCATTCCTCAATGAGGAATTTACACATCCCCACTACCCTGACTGGGTCAAATTCAACAACATTCTTTTTAACTTCATCCTTCAACACCGCAGAAAGAATGACAGCCGAGTGATGAATAACCTTTATGGTGAACCAGGTCAGTCTGTCCAGGGTGCAAACACAAGCCAGCAAGCCATTGAAGTCTTCCTCCTGCGCAACATCCGACTTGTTAGTTTCTTCATCTAGAGCCTGATGATTGGAGGAGTCCGGGGTGGACTCCTCCAGAATCATCTGGTTAAGCTCTGGGAAGTGATTGGGTCCCTTTGCATACTCCTTTGTTTCCTCCACTGGATCATGCTTGCTATCATCCTGTTCTTTGCCATGCTTTGAGCTGCTAGAAATTTCATCAACCTGGACTGGCTTATGTTTAGCCAGCCAGTTGGACCTCCTAATGCTCGCCGGTTCCACCCCAGGGTCCATGCTCGTAGCCACCACAGTTTCCTCTTCAGAGTCTTTAGACCCAGTGTCCTCATCATTTTTAGTGGGTGGTTATTCAACGTAGAAGGTTATGCCCTTTTTGCTCTTTTTGTGTTCAGCTTTGGTTTTGGGAGGCAATTTTCCCCCCTTCTTACGAGTGTTCTTTAGTTCACATAGCCTAGCTGCGGCATTGTTTGAGCCTGCCCAACACTTGCTTTCTTCTTTTTAGCAGGAGGTTTGGGTTTAGTATCTTCAGGGAGTTGGTTGGCAATGGGGGGGGAATTTCCTCTTCGAGCCCAGAAACAGCAGGGGAGGGTTTCGAAGGGGAAGGATCAGAGGCCTCGGGTTCCTTAACTCTGGTGGTGGATATGGATTTCGGAGGGCAAAGGACTAAGTGAAAATGGTAGATGTTTTTGTTAATCCTGAGTTCCACACCCCTTTATCTCATCTGTATAGAATGAAATTTATGCCTCTTGACAATAACAAAACAAAACATTAGATAAATAAAGTTAGTGCGCCCTCACCGATGCCTGTATAAAAAGAAACAATACATAATAGATCCACACAAACTAGGAGGCTTTTATCATTTGCAAGGCTGGGTGATTCCTCCAGCAGTCAGGTGAAATCATCAAACCACCTGATCGCTCATGTGTTTCTCCTGCCAAGAATTTCTTTGCAGCTGAGTTTTGAAATCTCATATCTTACAAGACTGTGATAGCATTTTAGCCTTGAGCGAGGACCTGCTCAATTAAAAATTACGAGTAGCGTAGAAAACTTGGTTAAAGATTTCATGGATTCTTTGTTTGGAAAACTTTATGGAACCATAGCAGTCTTGGCAAAAAAAATTTAATATTGAATTCTATTTTTGGTAAAAACTTAATATCTAAAATATTTTTAAAATTGTTTCAATATTTCACATGTTTTATAAAAAAGTATGATGTACTCTCAAGGGTAAAATTATTGTTATATCGAGTGTGAGGCAAATTTTCTTTCCAAATGACAAATCTCTTTTGGAAAATATTAAGAGAATGACCAATTCTTGAATATTAGGTCTTCAATTTTCCTTGTTTATTTTATTCTCTTTCCTTTTAAAAAACTCAAATGGGAGAAGACGCACAGCTATCACGGTGCAGAACTGCATAAATGGAACGGTGCATATCCATTTCCAGATATTTTGAGTAAATCTGCGCTGTATCATAAGGTGCACTTTTGTACCCCAGAAGTTCATTACAGATAACCCCACGGACTGGCATGCCACAAAAATGCTCTATATTAAATGGGACATAGCATTTCTCACATCCATAGATCTGTGAGGTACAAAACTGCACGGTATGGAAGGGCGTGGTTTATTCTCTATTTAAGGTAAATAGGTGCTGTTTCATATGATGCATTTTTGTGCCCTACTAAATTGCACCTGGAAAATTTAGATAAGTTGATTTTGATTTTGAGTTCTTGCACCCTGCTAAATAGCGGAAACACCGATTTTTTGTGAACCCTCGGTATTGAAATGGTGTGCAAATGTCTTTACAAAACAATACAAGATTTAAAAATTCTGGAAATGGTCGGAAGCTCCCTGGAAATATTTCCAGGTTATTTCCATCTCCATTGCTGTTTCAGAAATAGCAAAACCATGAAATAGGAAATCCCTATGTTGTTCCTGCAGCTTAATATTTAATTTTAAATGTTATTTGAGATCACATTGGAGAAACAATGCCTAACCAATTTAAACATTCCTTGTTTAATGTTTTCTGATGCCAGCTTTATCTGTGCAAAATTTTTCACCTGTTCCGGCTTCAATTCCTCTTGCTTGTAGTTCAATGACCACTACATTCATATCTTGTTAGAATTCTTCCAGTTTTTTTGGAAATTAGATGCATAACAAATGAAAGGCTTCCAAATCTCTGTTATCTTCCTAGTCCTCAATATCTACCACATCTGATGGTTTTCTTCTTTCATTTTCTATATTTATCATCTTATTTTGCCTCCAGGTTTTCTCTTGGATTCTGAGCTAATCTGGATGTACCTCCTATATCCGTGAAATTTAAGTTGATACATCTTTGCTTTGCCATTGCATTTTTGCTTCGGGAATATTTTAGCTCTGTAATGTGAGATGAAAACTAAATGATGTAAAAAATACATCATATTTACAGCTGTTGTGCATTTTGTCAATCATTTCGTTTGCTTCTTGATCATTCTGTTTCCTTTAATAAATTTGAGTTTCCTAATTTTTGTTTGTGTTTTTTAGCTCACACGATATATTGAAAACCAAATTAAAGTGCTGTGGATGAAGTCAAAAGACTGCAAGTGCAAATCATATCAAGTCCCTTATGCAATTGCTTACTGTGCTGTGTGCCCTGTATTATGTCATTACCTGTTTCTCTGTACAACAGAAAACAATTCAGACCACAAAAAGCAAATCCAAATTGGCAGAATCAATATTCCCTCGTTTAGCTGTATATTGAAACATGTTTCAAGTTTCAGTTAATTATAAAATTGATCAATTAAATTGTCTTTGCAGAAACATGGTGCCTATTCCTTTCATTTTAATCTATTTGAAACAGATCACAGATTTTGTGGGAAAGAGGAGTTCTGTTGCTTCAAGCTTCCTGCAAAGTCTAGTTGAAAGAACAAGGAAAAAAGTAGGTCCTATAGAGGAGTTCCAATGGCTTGGCCTGATGTTGTTTGTGGCAGTTCCCTTCCCTGGAACTGGGGCATGGACTGGAGCCATTGCAGCCACAATATTAGATATGCCTTTCTGGGATGCTCTTTCTGCCAATTTCTTTGGGGTTGTTTTTGCAGGACTACTAGTTAATTTATTGGTGAATCTTGGCATCAAATATGCCATTGTTGTTGGAGCCATTTTATTTTTTGTCTCAACTGTCATGTGGAGCTTCCTCAGGTACCTTAGGAAACCATCAAACAATATTAACTAATTGTAACCGTCTGAATTGTAGGCGTAGAACTATTTTTGCTCATAAATTTTGAGCTTTTATTGACTTTTATAACAGAGCTCAAAAGGGAAGACTATCGACAGGATTTCTCAAGAAATAGAGTTCCAAATTAAAATAGACTAAACGTGGTGATAAAGCAATCCAAGGAAATTTGTAAAGCTCTTTGTTTTCTCCCCTACAAATTGTCTTGCCAGATGATAAGGGGAAGTTTCAATTTGGATTTGTATGGAGAAGGTAAGGAATTTGATTACACCACTTGAAAAGAATGGTCAAATTCTATTGTTTTCTTCTTTTAGGGATTTATTATGAATTTTCTAGAAAGGTACATCGTGGTGCTCTTGAGTAGTTAACAATATCTTGAACCTTAGTAAAGCTGCCTTTCGATGCTTGATAAGCCTGAAGTTTTAGACGATATAGCCCGCAGTCTTGGCCAGAATCATGACTTCGTTGAACTTAAAAATGTAATAATTATGATGCCAACCAGTTGGTCAATCCTATTTTGCAGACTTATAAGAATGGACTATTTCAACATCTTGATGACATAGCTCTTGAAAAAGACTTATCAAGTAGTTGCATATGCATTTACAGTGTCACTGATTAACAGATGCTTGTACAGTACAATTTCCTGTGTACCTTTGTTTTCATAGTTCCAAGAATTTTCTATGTTAGTCAATACGGTCTTGATGTATGCTTTAAAAGGCTACAAGATCAGACACAGTGGAATGCAATGTTTCATATGTTATTAGAGAAGTAGTGAATCAACTTGAATGTCCTTTCTTGTGTTGAATCTGGCTACCTTGTTAGTGTCGCAATCTTTGGATTGGTTGAATAACAAAGTATCAGGGTGATTATACTTGAGCTATACTTGAGTTCCAATAAAAATTAATATTTTTTCCTAAAAAAATGAAAGATTCGCCAGGATTTTATATCTTTTTTTTAGGGGGGTTTCATAAAGTTATCACTGACTGGTTAATCCAAACATTGGGCCATGATGTAGCTATTTAACCCTTTAATTTGAGCATCTTAATCTATTTCATATTATTATATCAGGATTGTAGAGTAATAATTGAAATTTGAGTTCTGCCATTGGAATCATGCCATTCTCATCCTTGTGTATTCCTATTCTTCTTGCTGAACTATCTTATTCCATGTTTCGATTAAAGCTCTCATTAATTGTTCTGAGCTGTTTTGAAATCCTATTAGTATTCAATTCACATGGCCTTGACACAGTATAGCAAAAGTGTAAATGGAATCTAATGACCTGTGTTTAAAACATGGAAAATTTGTCAAAGGCTTGGGAAATGAAAATACAATATGATATTTCTTTAAAAAATGTTTTATTTTTACTCATGTAGAAGATAAAGGGCTGACTGGTACTAAAATAGTAGGACATGCCATTGTGAAGCAAGGCTGCTTGTTTTAGGGGCAGACCTTTGTTTTTTAACCTAAACCCTTACCAGAGTATACGTTTGTTTAAAATAAAACTCATCGAGGTTTAAAATTTAACTTCTTAAATATATCAATTCAAACTAAAAAGTAAAAATGCTCTAACCCTTAAGGTATTTTCTACCTCTGAATATAAAAAAAGCCATAAAATATAAATAACAAATTCAACAGATGGGGCTCTATATACTCAAGAACAATGTTACCATGGCTGAAATAATATGAGACAGACAGATTTCTAAATTCGAGTTTCCTAGTAAATGTTGTTCTGCTGTTTTGAAGTTAAATTTTACTGAAATGTCGAAAATAAACTGATGTTAAAGCTGACTAAATATTATTTTCAAAACAATGTAGCAACTGCAAACCAAGGAATAACAAATTGCATATAGAGTGTCATTATGTACACAAAGAAACAACTACTATGCATGAAGGTCTCTGACTTTATAGATTAAGCACTCAATTTAGTTGTGTCAAGGTGTGGTTCATCAATTTAGAATTTTGGCAATGGGCCACAATCTACCAATTTTATTGTTAATTTAAAATAAGAGGTGAATATCTATCTTTCAATATAGAGACTAGTGATATTATAGGATCAACCTTTTTTTTTAAGTATTATGTTCAATTTGAGTCAAAATGGATTGGGATTTGACCATAAATGTTAGGATTAGGTCTCATATACCTTGTAAATTTTAATGCTTGTACTTATTTATTAATTTGTAAAATAATATGCTATTGTAAAAGATGGACATCCTACTTAAAGTGGAAATTTTCATCACTTGTAATATGTATGATGATGTGTTGTAAGAGTATCTATGTCATGTATTATGTGCAAGAGTATTTATGACATTGTAGGATGCATAAAATAGGCAATGATGCTTAAGAGAATCTACATGACATGTAAGAGAGAGCTACAAAGTGGATTAAAAAAGTCTTGAGCACTTCTTACCAATTTATGATGTATAAGATTGATGTGTAGTAGTATATTTTGAAAAAATGTGTAAGTTCAAAATGGAGTACCTCATTTTGGTAGGTAGAATTCTTTATTTGGGAGATACATACTATAATGGAAGATACCCATATGTGGTGAAATTTTGACTATGGATTCGAGTGTCCAAGTTAGGCTCATGAAATCTTGACTATGTATTTGCAAGGGTTATGTTGTTGAATTGACTCCAGAAGCTAGTAGTTCAAGATCTCTTTCTCCTAATAGACCATTGATACTCTAAGTGCATTGTAATTTATTTGTTGTTCATAATACATTGAATGTGTTTTGGAGGATGGAATTTTTTTAAAGTGTTTTCTTAAAGTATACCCTATCTTTTTCATTATTTTTGATGTTATTCTACATATATATGAATTTATTTGTATTACTTTTCTCATTAAGTTAATGTGGGAACTATTTAATTTCATTTTGTTTGGTATTAGAGTCTAGTTTTGGGTTGGAAATGATGTCTTCTTTCTGATATTAATCCTTGTTTGAGTTGGAGCTCTATATAGGTGATTTTATATTTTAGGCATATAAAATAACAAGAATAAAGGTGGAGATTTAGATTCAATAACACTATGCTTGAGTTGTTTAGACTTAAAATTGAGAATTAGTTGCATTGGTGGATCTATAGGTTGCATGAATGGATCTATGGGTTGCATGTAGTTGCAAGCATGATCTATGAGTTATCTTCAATTGCATGAATGGATCCATGGGTTGCATGTTATAGTGTGCATGATCCATGTGGTTGCATGGATGGATAAACCACTTGCATGTGATTGCATGTTGTGAATTCATAGTGTTATGGACTTGTATGGTTAGATACAATAATTACATGTGGTTGCATGTTGCAATTCCATGGTGTTTTGGACCTATGCAGATAAATTAATTGGTTGCATATGGTTGCATGTTGCATAGTTTTGGACATACATGGATAGGAAAATTAATTGCATTTGGTTGCATGTTGTAGATCCACGATATTTTGGACTTTAATGGATAAATTCATTGGTTGTATATGGTTGCATGTAAATTCATGGTATTTTGGATTTGCATTAATGATTTCATTGTGTATGTTGCAAAGTCATGGTTGTTTAGGTCTATGTGTACTTGTGTGTTGTAAATTCATGGTGGATCGAGTGTGTATGTATGTGCATGGTGTGAATTTGTTATATTCTATCATTCAAATAGTAGATTTTGAGGTATTTTGAATGTGTAATGAATTATATTTGCATGGAAGTTGTATGGTTTGCTACCACAGTTATAATGGATCCATATTTTCCAAAATTTTGTTTAAAATAATTATTTGCAAATTTGTGTAAGATTATTTTTTAAATTATTGTTTAAGAGGGTTGTTCAAATGAGAAACAATTATGCATTTGCATACATTCTTTCAAGCATGGTTAGTGAAAGCCAATGACAAGTTTCGTGGCAAGAGTATTGGAATGGGGGGTAAAAACAAAAAGTTTTCACACTTTTATAAATGAACTAAAATGATATATATTTTTAAATTTTGAAATGAAGTAAATTAATAAAATATTTATTTTTAGTATACTTTTTTTTTTAAAAAGGGGGTAAAAAATTTATTGAAATATCAAGAAATAATTCAAAAATAGCCAAGAGAGAACAAGGATTCCCCAAAACCATGCTTGTCCTTTTTGGCCCTTGTGGCTCGTTGTGTAAAGGGTACGACGCCTTGTAAATGCTACTTATCTTATCAAAAACAAGGATTCCCCAAAGGAACCCCAAAATGAACCAATTTTATACCCTTGTCCTCTACAATAACCTTTTTCCAAAGCCAACACATAATACTTAGGAAAAAGGCCTCAATCTCTAACATCTCACATCTCTTCATGCTCTGAAGCCCACTTGGCTAAACAATCAACCACTCTATTCCACTCCCTAAGAATATGACAAGAGGAGATATACTCCAAAGAACTACATAGACTCAAAATGTGTTTAACCACTAAAGTCGGTTGCTAGCTAGCACCCTCCAACCTTTGTTCATTCAACATATCCACAACAATCTGTGAATTAGATTCACAAATAATGTGTCTCCAAGGGGGTACTCTCTTTCAATTGCATAAAGAATTGCAATGGCCTCCATAAGATTATTAGTTGTCTTTTATACACCTCTGCCAATGCCACCAATCCTCGCATGTCCAAGGTTCCCCCTAGAGGAACCATCATTATTCACCTTCAAGATACCACAAGGAGGGGGAGTCCACTTACCCTCCTGCTAAATTTTATGGTTGGTATGATGAGGTCCGCTACTAACAAAGTAACTAGGGCCTCCAACCACCAGCTTCAAGTTCCTTATGATAGCCATGCCACTATGACCCACAGTGTCTAACAAATCACATTTTGCAGAAATAGTCTCCTAGACCCTGCTAAGGATCTTTTTCCATAATTCAGCCACCACCATTTGCATAATTTGAAATATCTTTTAATTCCTTTCCAACCACATATGTCAAATAATAAAAGTGGGGTTGATGATCCAAGCAATCTTAAGAAAAGAGGTTTGAATAAGAGGTCTACCCACACTATCCCATAACTAAACCAAAGATGTGGCATGAACACAAGCATGATTCCAAGCCCCCCCACCAGAAGCGCCAAATCTGTCGAGAAAAACAACGTTGGAAGAATAGATGAGGGGCATTTTCTCACTGTTCTTGCAAGGGACACACATAGAAGGGCCTTAAAAGCCTCTCTTCTGCAAATTCTCCAAGTAAGACATCTATTTTGGATCATCATCCATAAGAAGAAGTTACATTTAAGCTAGGAAAATTTGTTCCATACTTGCTTCCACCAAGGCACACCAACCCTCCCAAACACCTCTCTATCCAACTCTAAGTAGCTCAAGGAAATTGAAAATTTTCCCTTCGAATTAGGGCCCCAAGCCAGAAAATCCCTCCTTGAAAGGGAATTGTGCATTCTATTAGCCAAAATCCTAGCAAGCTCTTGACGAGCCTCCTCAGTGCCACCTAGTTGCCACTCCTATGAAACCTTCCAATTCATCACCTTCACTTGACCTAGAGCCTGAACTGTTTTGAAATCTTCCACCTTCTTCCAACTAGTAGCAAGCAGATTGTTACAGAGGGGTTGTAAATGAGGAAGCATAATTAGAATGGGGGGATGTGTGTCCCATGAATCATGTCAGAAAAGGGCATCAAAGCCCCTATTACAAATCCAAAAGAGACCCTTCTTGATAAGCTTTGCCCCTCTTTTGAGAGTATCCCAAATCATGGACCCCTTCCTTGAAAGGCTACACTAAGGCACATCCACAGAGCTCACCTCTTGAAGATACTTGAAAGAGAATTCTAGCCTAGTCCTAAACTTGGCAAGTGCACCAACACTAGTATAACTTAGTAGCTAAGACTTGGCCACTCAAACCCGTAGGCTTGAGCCTAAGCTTGCCCTCTTGCTTTAGCTTCCAAACAAAATCCCACTTAACAAGGCTCCATTTCGAAGAAAACTAATTACCAACCCGTAGAAATTGATAGGCATGAGCATCAAACTCCTTAACAAAGCATGAGGGAGTAACCTACACAAATCATCTATAAATAGGAAGGGCCTAGACCATCAAATTCAAAAGAATCACATGCTTAGCTGACAAAAGCCACTGATGAGTCCAATGACTAACCCTCCTACAAAATTTATCTAGAACATCCTGCCAAAGATCTCTAAGGTGAGACCCCACTGATGGCAATCCCAAGATAAGACAAAGGAAGAGAGCCAATCTGAAATCGAAAAATCCAAGCAATCCTACTTTAAATAAGACGAGGACTGTTAAAGAAGAAGATTGAAGACTTGCTCTCATTGATCTTTTGACCAAAAGCATCCAGGTAAATGTCCAAAGTTTTCCTTAAATTCATTGCTTCCCGAATTTTGGCCATGCCCATCAAAGTTGTATCATCCACAAATTGCAAGTGAGAATGAGGAGGCAACCTACCATCCCAACTCCAACCTTGAATCAAACCTTGATTAACTCGAGACTTGATAAATATTCCCAGCCCTTAACCATAATGATGAATAGGTAAGGAGAAAGAGAATCTCCTTGTCGAAGACCCTTGGAAGCTCTAAACAACTCAGAAAGCTCACCATTAATAAGAACACAAAAGGAAGTAGAAGTAACACAACTCATGACCCAATCAATCCACTCTTTGCCAAATCCAAAGTCTTGGAGAACTTTATGTAAGAAGGCCCATCTGACCTTGTCATAAGCCTTAGCCATATCAAGTTTGATGACCATGGATTTCTCCTTGGAAGTTGCCATAGAATGAATGACCTTAGTAGCAATCACAACCCCATCAAGAATTTTCCTGCCAACAAGTAAACCACCTTGTTCATCAAAGATCAAAGAGTTGAGCCAAGGCTTTAGTCTCTTAGCAATCAATTTAGTAATAATTTTGTAAATCGCATTACAAAGAGTGAGTCTAAAATGATCCAAACAATTAGTTCCTTTCCTTTTAGGAATAAGAGCCAAAAAAGTAGAGTTCAAGGCACGTAACATTTGCTTATTACTTTGCAACTCTTGAAGCATCTCTAGGAGATCCAATTTGATAATTCCCCAAGACTCTTGAAATAATTCAATAGGAAAGCCATTTGGGTCTAGGGCTTTACCTTTTTTCATTTGAAACACAACCTCTTCCAATTTTGGCCAAGAGATAGAGCGCATGAGAGCCACATTCATCTCATTAGAAACTAAAGAGGGAATGCAATCCAAAAAAGAGTTATCCTCGTCACTAGTAGAGAGAGAGGCCTCAGTAAATAGAGCTTAAAAGAACCGAAAAGCCTCCCTAGAAATCTCACCCCTAGAAGCAAGTTGCACCCCCTATAACAACACTAGAGAGGAGATAATATTTCCAATCATTCTAGATTTAGCAAAGTTATGGAAAAAAGCCATATTTCAATCCCCTTGCTAAAGCCAATCAACTCGAGACTTTTGCTTCTAGAAGATCTCACACAACTCCCATTCCACTAGTTCCTTAACAACTATTGCCTCCTCCCAAAGCAAATCATTTGTAAGACCATGATCTCGGATCTAGCGAGTGATAGTCTTTAAACCAGATTGGGCTAACATTTTGTTGAAGTAAAGGTTTCCAAAGCATTGCCTATTCCACTTTTTGAGCCTATACTTCACATACTGTAATCTCTTAGAAAATGAGTATTGTTGTCACATGAAATTGCACCCTGCTGAATAAGGGGTTCAACATTCCAATGACACAATGGAAATGACCTCAAGGTGTGGGACCTTGAATGAATGAGGTTAAATCTTCGGAGAAGGATGAATTCCTCTTTCAATCCAAGTGCAATGTGTTGGTCCAACCCAACACATGAAAACCTACCACTTCCCTACTCTAACAGATCAGGGGAAAAGGGTTAGAAGGAATGCATGAAGGGGAAATGGAGGTGATACACCAAGATGGAAGGTTGTTTCTTCTTGACTAGACAACATCATTAAAGAGGAATCATGAGACTCACACAACTCTCTATTTGGTCAATTTTTAGAGGCAAACATGGAGGTTAGGATTTGACAAGGTGCTAGAAGGAAAGGATATTCTCAAGTAACAACTGTAAACAATTTAATTCAAACATGTATGCATGGAAAGAGAGAACAAACACTTAGATATGAAGTTAATGAACTTACACAAACATAAACAAGTCAAGAGAGGCAAGCTTGATCGATTTCATTGTTGTAGAGGCAAAAACCAATCTTTACAATTGCAAAGTACAAAATACAAGTATGCCAAAGAAAAACCCTAGAGGAGCTAGAGGAAGAACCCTTGAAATGAATACATTTCTTGCCTTTATGGATCAAGCATAACTTGGGACCACAAATTGAACCCTAACCCTAACCAAGGTTAGCAATGAATTCAATGCATGAAAGGATGGAGCCATCCCATGAAAATTGCGATTAGGGAATGGATCCGTCAAAAAAGGTCAACAATGAGCAATCAATGAGCACAAGCACCCATAAAATCCACTTGCAAAAGTCAGGGGAGCAATAAATATCATTATTGAAGCCCTATAATCGAAACATGCGATCAAAAAATGGATCGAGCATTAATGGCGTCACCCAAAAGACACATCAAATCCACCGAAAGGTCAGGGCATCAAGCCTGAAAAGAAAACCTTTACTATGCATTAAATGGTATGGAGCCGCAAAACAACATCTTTTTCGAGGATCGGGTGTTGGGTCTGCTTCATACCACCTACACATCATTGGCATCAGACTGTCGAAGATTGGACTTCGAGGGTTCACCACTTACTGTATGTCAAAGGAAGGCAGAAAGAAGGAAGAGGAAGGAGGAACCACGAAGTTCAGAAGGATATCCTTTTTCAGGCTTCAAAGGTCAGGAAGGAGGCTTACACCTTATCACAAAGGCAAAAAGGGTAAAGAGGATATATGAAGGCCAAAGTTTGAAGGGAGCCATCAGGGGTCAAAGAAAAGAGTTACCTCTTACTGAAGAAAGGTGAGAGGTAAAGGAGAAGGCCGAAGCTTGATGTCTGAAAACTCAACACTTAGTCTATTTTTCGAAGGAAGGAGTGAAAGTGGAAGGAAGAAAGGCGGAAGATGAAAGTCCAATGTCCAAAAGCCAAAGATGAGATTTCAAGGATTGGAGATCAAGAGGAAGGCTTACGCCTTGCTTGGAGAAAGCAGTAAGGCTGAAGGTCGACACTCAAAGATTGATAGAATAAAAGGTGAGAGGAATGAAAAGGTAAGAGGGAAGCCTAAACCTCGAAGTTTGAAAAATCAAGATTTAGACAAATCTTGAAAAGCATTTTCAAGACTTCGGTGATCGGGGGTACAAGGCTTAAGGCTTACCAAAGTGAAGTGATAGGGGTTAAAGGATAAGGCCAATGGTCGATGCCCAAAACACTTAGAAAGGGAAAGTGAAGAAAAGTGAAAGTACTTTAGAGTGTTTGGAAGCAAATGCTATACTAGAAGAGATGATGAAAACTTAGGAAAGTTTAATGCAAGGTCTAATGAAGAGATATTCCTTGGATATTCTACTAAAAGAAAAGGTTACAAATGTTACAATAAAAGATTGAGAAATATTATTGAAAGTGCAAGTGCCAAGGTTGATGAAGATTTGAGGAATCCAACTATGAATTAGATGAACCTACTTGCGGAGGAGAAGAAGAAGAAAAAGCTAAGGAAAATGAAGTACAAAATAAAGAGGAAGAAGCTTTGAAAAAGACCCCTAAGACCCCTAAGTATGTGTAGAGAAATAATTCTGAAGAATAGATCATTGGAGACAAAAGCAAAGGTGTGTTGACAAGATGAAGAGTTGCTAAAGCAGAGGTAAATTTGTGTTTACTTTCTAAAGTTGAACCTAAAACAATGAGTGAGCCATGCAAAGATGAATATTGGATGAAGGCAATGGAAGAAGAGCTTATGTCGATTGAGAAGAATCAGACTTGGGAACTTGTTCCAAGACCTAAAAAAAAAAACATAATTGGCACTAAGTGAGTATTTAGAAGCAAACTGAATGAGAATGGAGAAGTGGTAAGAAACAAGGCAAGGCTTGTGTGTAAGGGTTACTCACAAGTTGAAGGAATAGACTTTGAGGAGACATTTGCTCAGGTGGATAGAATGGAAGCGATCAAGATGTTTCTATCATTTGCAACACACAAGGACATTAAAGTTTATCAGATGGATGTGAAGTCTACTTTCTTGAATGGAGAATTGGAAGAAGTTTACATGGAACAATCGAAAGGATTTTAGTTCTCAGATAAACCTAATATACTTTGTAGATTGAAGAAGGAATTATATGGATTGAAGCAAGCTCCTAGAGCTCGGTATGAAAGGTTGGACAAATATTTGATACAAGGATTCAATAAAGGCATCGTAGATAGTAACCTTTACTTTAAGGTTGAGAAAGATCAAATCTTGATAATGGTTGTGTATGTTGATGACATAATTTTGGATGCAATGAAGCTATGTGCAAGAAATTTGCAAAAGAGATGCAGAAAGAGCTTGAAATGTGTATGTTTGGGGAGAATAATTTCTTCCTTGGGCTACAAATCAATCAAATAGATAAAGGAATATTCATTTCATAATCGAAGTATGTTAAATAAATGTTGAAGAAGTTTGGAATGGAAGACTCCAAACTAGTATATACTCCTATGGTTACTGGTTGCAAATTGAGTAAGGATGATGAATCCTCTAAGGCTAATTAGAGAAAATATAGATCTATGATTGGTGGAATGTTATACCTAACTACTACTAAACCGGATATCATGCATGCAATTTGTCTTATGGCTATATTTCAAGAAGATCCTAAAGAGACACATGTTGCAATAGTGAAAAGGATATTTAGATATTTGAAGAGAACTCCAGATTATGGCTTGTGGTATCCTAAGGATACTGATTTCACATTGAATGCTTATATAGATGCAGATTGGGACGATTGTGTGGATGATAGGAAAAGTACAAGTGGTGGTGCATTCATTCTTGGATGCAGATTGGTATCATGATTGAGTAAGAAATAAGATTGTTTCTTTATCTACTACAAAGGTTGAGTATATTGCATCAACATCTTGTTGCACACAAGTGTTGTGGATGAGGAAAACATTGAAGGATATCAGAGTGGTGTATGATGAGTTGGTTTCTATCTTTTTTGATAATACAAGTGCAATCAATATTTCAAAGAACCATGTGATGCATTCAAGGAAAAATCATATTTCAATCAGATATCACTTTCTAAGAGAGAAGGTTATGAAGAATGAAGTGAAGCTTGAGTATGTACCTACAAAGGATCAGATTGTTGACATATTCACTAAGGCTCTTCCTAAGGTTACTTTTGAGTATCTTTGAGAGAAGTTGGGGGTTATTACCCCTCCTTTGAACTAGATGTATATGGAGATGCATCCATCTGGTGGATCTATGGATTCATTCTCTGTCTGGACTAATGTTGGTGGCTACCTCTCAGGGGGAATAGTAGTGACATTGTTGCAGTATGGAGTGATTGTTGTCATTTTGCAAAGGTTGATTTGGTTGGTGTATACTTCTAAGGGGGGGTATTTGAAGTTGTAGCAAGTATCTTGGTTCAATGTCAAAGGGAGAGAACAATGCAATAAATTTTGTATCCTTTACCATTGATGTCAAAGGGGGGGAGAGAGTCATGTGAAAAAAGTCTATCTATATAGGGGGAGAGCAAAGCATGTGAAAATATCCTTGTAATTATATGAATATCACCAACAAAAACCTGGAGTAATTTTTGCCGCATAACAACACCTCCAAAACTCACCATGAAACCTCAATTTCAAAAAGCAATATACCATAACACAATGATTTACATGGGGAAAACCCTTTAAGAATAAAAACTCCATAATCCGAAGCAACTCAATGTACTATTTAGTAATCAATGGTTACAATACACGTGCAAAATCTAAGCCAAAAAAGAAAAAGTTGAAAGGGAAGAATTACATATGTTGTCTTTGATGTTTTTTCACATCTTGTGTTTCCATCAATAACAAAGGGAGATTGTTGCAAGTATGAAGGTGTTTTCATTGATGTCAACAAGCTTGTGTTGTCATTGATGTTAGTTGTGTAGTGGTTAAGAAATATTGTTTCTTTAATTATTTGCATTATGTTGTCGTTAGTTAAGTTATTGACGTTAACCTCTAGTGTTGCTTTTATAAGCTTTTGGTCATGGGTGTGGAAGTGATAAAGATGTTGAGGATATTGAGAAAATTAATAAAAAGAGATGACAAGGAGTTGTAGAGTTGTTCTGGTTTTGCTCCACATTTCTTCCAAGTTGAAGATCCTCTTGTGTGGTTTGGATATGTTGGTTAGAGGTGTTCAAAGTTTTTATATCTAGAATTTGAGCTTCTAGGTTGATGTGCAAAAGAATTTATGTTCACTAGTGTGTGAACTAATTTTGTAGTGTTGCTTACAAAGGTGTCTAGTAGAAATGTTATTGCTCCACGTTTCTCTACAGTTATTCTTCAGGTCTTGCGATTCTAGTGGTATGTTGATGGTGTTGATTTCTTGTCTATGTCAAGAGGATTCATGGTTTGGCTCTTCAAAAGATGGAATTTAGAGTTATAGTGTTTGGCAATGTAGTTTGAGTGTACTGAGTGTGTACATTCTAAAGGTGTAAGTTTTTTTCAAGGAATTTGATGGATTTCATGATGTTAGAGGAATATTCTAGATTGCGATGAAGCGTGGTGTGTGGTTTGCAAGTCGTCCTTAGATTTGAGGAAGTGTGTAATTCAAATTTTAATGGTGTTTGTATGGGGAACAACCAATTAGATGTTTATACTACATTCAAAGATGTTCAATAATTAATGAAGATGTAGCATGGTGTGTGAGAGTTGATTTGGATCCCAGCTAAGTTTTGTATTAGTCCACTTTCATTCCTATCCACTATGGGAATGCTTAGTGTCGACCTATTTTTGAATTTGTAAAGTGTAAGGAGTGTGTAGCCAAATTGAAGATGTTTTTCAAGTTGTGGATGGTATAAGTATGATTTGAATTGATGGAGGTCAAGATAGATGCAAGATAGATGTGTGTATGAAGTATATGATGTGAATGATGTGAAATTGAGAAAAGAAATGTGAACTTTTAAGTGTTGGATTACTAGATGCAATCAACAAAAGGTTTCTACAATCATTCAAACAAACTATGAAGGTGTTGGAGCTATTGTGGTGGATTCTTTGTTGCATTGAGATCGTGTTCTCTGTGTAACATTTCTTCTTTATCTTCTTCTCATTCTGGTACTAAGCCTAGGTTGTGAGCCCTTCTAGATAGTATGTCATATTCTAGTAGTGAGCCTTTTGTATCAGTTTTGGTATTAATTATATTGTGAGTTAATCCTCATCGTGGTTTTTCCCTCCTAAGGTTTTCCACATAAATCTAGTGTTCTCTTGTGTATGGTGTTGTTTCATTTTTTGTTATCTATATTTCATGTTTAAACATTATAAAAAATTAAGGGTTGAATGATGCATGTGGATCTAATTATTGTTGAGGGTTTTGATGTTTTAATTTGATACAACTTATTCACCACCCCTCATTTGTCTTGTTCATTCAACATCTTAATTTTTAATATTTTTTTTTTTTCTATAATGATAGCAATGAGGAATACCATAGCAACAAATGATATAGTTTAGGATAAATTTGGCTATTTGTTTCCTAATATTATTGGATAATGGAACAACCTCAACCCACTTTGTAAAATACTTAGTGATGGTGATAATGAACTTATGTCCATTGGATGAGGGAGAATGGATTTGTCATATGAGGTCTCCCCACTCTAAAAAAGGTCAATGAGTAGTTATTAGTTGTAACTCTTGGGTGGGTGCATGAATCAAGTCTCCATGTTGTTGACATTGATGACATCTCTTAGAAAAAATTTGTGCATATTGTTCCATAGTTGGTCAATAATATCTAGTTATTAATAATTTTTTAAAAGGGTAAGTCCACTAAAATGAGCCCCACAAATACCTTCATGTACCTCATATAAGGTAGTTTTAGTTTCTTTTGAGTTTAGACACCTAAATAGGAAACCATCAAGACTCCTTCCATAATGGGTATAACCAAGGATGACAAAGCGAGAAGATCAACGAATGAAGGTTTTCTTTTGAGCACTAGATAAGTTAAGTGAAAGGGTACTATCATAGATATAGGTGTAAAAATCATGATACCAAGGGGAATTAGGATAAAAAAGATCACACACTATTTTAGATTTAGGCACATCAAAAGTTTCTCTACAAGGGAAATTAGGCTCAAAATCTCAAACACCAGTATAAATTCAAGCACATCAAAAGCTAGAACCAAAAGCTTCTCTACAAGGAATTCACAATTATGAGTATTATGAGGCATGCCCAAGAGATCTAATATTAGTCATAGCATGTACAACTTTGTTATTTAACCTTGGGATTTGTTCAAAGATGATAGTTAGAAAAATATTATTTAAAAATGTCTACCATCCTCTTCTAAGGGATAAGTTTTACATCCTTTATTTGATAATCATCATTTACTTTCCGTATAACCAATTGTGAATCTCCATAAACATGAAGCTCATTTATTTTCCATTGAAATGTCATTCTAAAACTATTGTTAAAGCTTCATACTCTACAATGTTGTTTGTGCAATGTAAATCAAGTCTATATAATTTTGGGATATAATCACTTTATGGATTGAAAAATAATTCCACCCTTACATCCATGTTGAGTGTAGGAGACATCAAAAGAAAATTCCACAAGCATGAAGAGCTAATGTTAAAAATTCTCATCTATAAATTCTAAAATAAGGGGATGATCCACATCTAAAGGTGCATCTACTAGTTGATCTACAATTATTTGTCATTTGATAACCTTACAATCCACATGCTCAATGTCAAATTCACTTAGGATCATAACCCACTTTGCTATACAACTAGTTAGAGTGGCCTTAGATAAGGTATTCTTTAAAGGATTCACCTTAGAGATGAGCTTTGTTTGATGGTTTTATGTAGTGTCTCCAATTTTGTGATGCAAAAATAATAGTTAAGAATGCCCTTTCTATTGGAGTATAATTAAGATCATATCCAACCAATATATGACTAATATAATAGATAGTTCTCTCTTTTCCTATATCATCATGTTGTATGACTAGAGAACCTATGCAACTGTAGTATCTAAGATGTATAATAACAAAGGTTTCCCTTGAATAAGTCACATCAACATTGGAGGTGAAGCCAAATAATTATCTAGTTGTTGAAAGGCTTGTTGACAATTCTCATCCCATTTGAATATGAAATTTTTATGTAAAAGATGAGTGAAAGGTTGACACTTTCCACCAATTGAACTATGAAATTCCTAATTGATTGAATATTTCCTTGAAGGCTATGTAATTGCTTTAAATTATTTGGAGGAATATCAACTATAGATTTGACTTTAGTAGGATCCACTTCTATTAAACACCCAGAATACTAAGAGGGGGTGAATTAGTTTTCCTAAAAACCATTTAATTACTAACCATCCAATTATCACAACATACTTAGCAATTAACATAAATGAAAGCATAAATATCCCATAGCACATACAACACATGAACACTAAGACTTTTACGTGGAAAACCCAAAGTGTGAAAAACCATGGTGAGGATTAGCTCACAATATATTATGACCAATCATAAAATATTACAAAAAGGTTCACTATTAGCTGGACTCACTGTCTGAGTGAACTCACTATTCATAGAGAAAATTAAGATAGAAAAAGTAGCTACATAGCCAAGATTTGAACTGACACAAAATGCATTTCATATGCTAAATTCAGTTCCTTTAAAGCTCAAGATCCTAACCCAAAACACTTTGCCTAATGTACAATACAAATCTCTGCTTAGTATTTCATTTGCACAACCTTTTCTCAATCCTTTGCAAAAAAATTCTTTTCTGCTTGTATTCAGATCACATCTCTATCAAAATCATCATCATCACAAACTCTAAAAGATCTTCTATATATATCATCATTGCAAACATTAATTAGGTTGGCCTAATTAGATGTCGCCTAAGGTAATGCAAAACATGCCTTGTCACCACCCAATTAAAATTAAATTATCTTTATGCCAAAACACATGTGATATAGGTCGGCATGGACCTGTAATAGCTACCTCTTGCATTTGCATCACATCATTAAAATCTACAACCCTTTACATGTTTTAGGTCGGCCAAGCATAGGACCCAAAAAAAAAAATACTTCACCTGATCACCAATCATAGGACACATGGATCTCAGAATATCATGCCAACTAGAAATCTCAATTCATAAACACCTATAAACATTCTCCCAAAAACACAAGTCCTAACACAAATTCATGGAAGAGCGTGAATAGAATAGGTCATACTCATTCCATAGAAAACTGAAAAAATATTATATATTGAACTTTAGTCACTTGGAACTTTTGAAGCATTTGTCTAGACCAATTGAAATTCTAAATTTAAATACTACTGACATCCATAAAAAACATATTAGAATTGCAAAAGTAGATCTGTGTGTGTGATGGGATGTAGACCAATCTGTGGAGGGAACAAAGAGAAAAAATTGCCAATGTAGATACATTGTAGAAGTGCTTAACTATGAATCAATTCCTTTATGTAGAATATTCTCCATACCATTATGGTATCTACCATGTAGTGTTGACATCAATGACAACACACAACTTCATTCTTTCAACAACTTCAATTCCTCTACAAGAAACAATGTACCCAAGCAATTTCACAAAAGTTACACCAAAGACACATTTTTTTGGGTTCAATCTCACTTTATATTCTTCTAATCTATCAAAAGCATTTCAAGGATAGCTAAGTGAGATCTCTTGTGATAAATTTTGATAATAAATCATCCACATAATCTTCCATGATATTGTGAAAAAGGTCATGAGATATTGTTGTCATTGATCTTTGATAGGTAGCCCCTACATTTTTTAAACCAAAAGGCATAACATTCAAACAAAATGTTCCCCAATGGCAAGTAGAAATTAATTTATATTGATCTTCAGTGGTGATATATATTTTATTATAACTGTAAGATTCATCCATTAGGGATAAAATTTATTTGTTAAATCCATAATTATGTTTATGTCGGGTAGAGGAAAATCATCTTTAGGGCATACCTTGTTTATATCTCTAAAATTTATACATATAAAGATGTCCCTAGTGGGTTTGTTAACTGGAACTAGATTGTAAAACCACTCAGGATAGTCAAATTTTATAATGATCCAATATCTAATGACATTTAAAGCTTGACCTTGACCAATAAGGCTACTTGAGGATGCATCTTACACATTTTTTGTTTTATTGCTTTTTCATCAGGAGAGACTATTAAATGATGAACCACCAACTCAAGTTCAAAGCCTAGCATTTTCGCATAAGACCATGTAAATTTTTTAGTTCCATTTTTAAATAATACCATGAAGTCCTCATTCTCTTTCAATAAAGATGTTACAAAATATGTGATCTTAGGATTTTTAGTTGTACCCAAAGTTTTCTTTTTAGGACTCTTCTACCAAGATAGAGTATTTTCTTGGTATTTAGATATTAGGAAGTTCAAGGTTCTCATTTTCTTCTTTAGATAATGATAGAGCATTCTTTCCCTTAGAGGTTTTCCTTATTATTTTCAATTGCTTGTTATGAGTGAGAGGTTTTGAAGTTTCACCAAAATATGTTTTCTCATCAAACAATGACAAAACCAACTTTATGATCTCCCAAAGGTATAGTTTCTCTTAATCCCATAAATTTTGTAATGGCCTCACCATTTTGGAATGTATCTAGAACTGGTGGAGCATGTTAATCCCAATCTATAAGTTGAGGATAAATAAGTGAAATCTCTTTAGGTTATGATGATGGAGAAGTGAATGATATGGTCGATAAGGTGCAAATAGAAGAGTCTTGAAAGGTATCCTAATTAGGGGTTTCAATGACAGGAGAATCCTTAGCTCTGTTAGTTAGATTGGATTTTATCTTGAAAGGTACCATTTTATGGGTGTTATATCCAATTCCTTCATCATTATTCCTCCTTGTGATAGATATAGGATCAATGATTCCTTGTTCTTGATGTCCTAGGCCTTTACCTTGGTAGCCTATCTTAATTATTTGAAGGCCTTTAGGATAGTTTTCCATAGGTAGAGTAGGGACATGATCCTCTTCATCCTCATATAACCATGTTGAGACATCATCTTGAATGTTTTTTTTCAATTCACCCCAAAACAATAATCTAGTTGATTTATATTTGATAACCACAAATGATATATCTTGAAAAGGTTTAGGTCTACCATACATTTTAGGTAAAAGAGAAATTTGTCCCACAAAGATATATTTTTTCACGTTATATTCTCCTAACCAATTGTGATCAACTTGAACCTTGATCTTAGGAGAGATGTGTGGATTGGAAAGTGGGGATAAGGTGGATGAATCTATGTAAGATGATGAGGATGGAGTTGCTTGATTGTTAGGAGCTTGGGTAGGTTTGTGATATTTCTCTTCTAAATTTTTGAAATACTCAAAAGGACAAGGATCACCAAGAATAGTGACCTCAGAACCCTCATAGGGAAATTTTAGGCATTGATGATATGTAGAGGGCATGGCTTGCAAATCATGTATCTATGAATGGCCAAGAAGGATGTTGTATGGGATATCAAGGTCCAATGAAAGTCCAAGACTTGAAAAATGGTATCCCAATAGTGGGGCCAACTTGAATAGGGAATTTGATTGTTCCTTTAGACTCACATTTAACATCATCATAATATTTTATAATGATTTTCTTTTGAGAATCAATGAAACCAACGAAGTATCCTAATTGTTTTACTAACTTGGAGGTAAAAATTGTTAGACCTACTCCACCATCAATCATGACTCTTTTGATTATATGCCTATGAATGAAGACCTCAAGGTACAAGCCCTCATTGTGAGACAAATTATTAAGAGAAAGGTCCTTTTCAATAAACACCAAATGATGAGGAGCTGAAATATGTCCAACTATGGCTTGAAATTGAGCAATATCTATCTTTGGGTATGTAAGAATCTTGAAGGGTCTTTTCTAAGATTTCCTTATGTGTTGGAGATATTTTCAAAAGCTCTAGAATGGATATTTTGTGATGAATTTTTTTAGATGATCTAGGGGGTTATAATTGTATTTTGAAGATGGCATGGATTGATCCCCTTGAAGGGTTTGTTTACCCCTATGTGTAGTTACTACACATTTGAGATTTTTTTTAAAAGGGTTAAGGTAGATATGTGAGGAAAGGACTCCCCTAAATGATCTATAGTGTAATCATAAGGGACAACAACATAATTAGCTCCTTTAGGATTGTTGTTTTTGTTTCAAGGTTTACCTTTTTCATGATCATTGATAGGATTCTTGAATATATTGAGATCATCATTAGTTGAAGGTTGATTGTATACACCAACATCATCTTAATCTATAAGATCTTGGATAATATTTTTTCAATCTAAAGTATTCACAAAATTTATGTCCTTTAATCCTGTAGTTCTCATAATATTCATTCTCTTTATTCCATGGAGATTTGATAGATGGTTCTTGATTTCTTACTTCTAGTAAGGTGATAAGTTTTTCTTGGATCAATTTGTAATATAGACACAAGATATTCTCCTAAAGGAGTATAATTTCCTTTTAGAAGCATTATTTTTCCTAGGTGGTCTTCTACCACCTTGATTGTTTTGAGGATTTTTTGTTGCCAATTGTAGGGTATGTTGAACATTTTTAAGTATTTTTGCATCCACCACACCATCATTGACAATGTTCTTACTGTTGGTCCAAATTTTAGGCTTTTATTTAGAAGATGAAGGGTTATCCTTATGATCTTTTTAAAAAATAACAAGACCCTTAAAAAGAGAGATTTTTCAATTTTAATTCCTCTTTTATTGAATTCTCCAAATGTATTACTAGTTTGAATTTGAAGGTGAAAGGTTGATTCATGATTTAAGTTTTGGGTAAATAATGGGACAAGTTGTTTTTGAGGTATATCATGAGGAAGTTTACTTTCCAAATTTCTCACCTTTGTAAGAAGGAAACAAAATATTCTCCCTCATTTTTTTTGCATTGTAAAGGTCACTCAAAGAAGTCTCACGTTCTATGTTTATGAAAAGTGCCCAATTCATTTATCTACAAATTCATAAAAGGTCTTGATCTCATGAGGTAATTATGAAAACCATTAAATATATTGGCCTCCTAGGCTGCTAGGAAATAAGTGCATGAGATAAGTATCATTGTAGGACACCTTAAGACAAGCTATGTAAAATTCCCTTGCGTGTTCTCTTGGATCACCCTTTCCCTTCTGTTTATCAAATCTAGGAATTTAAAGGTTTTGAGGGGAAGGTATCATGTTCAAAGACCTATAAAATGGAGAGGGGAATACTTATTCCAATGTATAACCTTTTAGTGCTAATGTTTCCCATTTTCATGTTTTTTATCTTTTGTTTCATATTCTAATTTTTTGTTGTCAAATCACTTAGACTTGCAATGGTGGTGCACTTGGGGGAATGTATTGTTGTTGATGTTGGTTTAAGAGCATGTGATATTGTTGTCAATGTTTCATTTAACTTGGTGGAATAGGAATACTTTTCATGTTTAGGGTACCCATGTTTAGGTAATATCTAGCAAAGGTAGGTGATTGTTTTGGTGTAGGTTAGTCTTGACACATCTCTTGAAATGATTTCCATTGAACTATTGATGTAATAGGTGGAGATGGTGGTAAATATGTAAAAGTAGTAGCCACTTTTTGTGATGATGTTTGAATTGGATTATGTTGACTTATTTCTATCCCCATTTTAGCAGTCATGAGATCTACATCTTTGATAAAGTGGGTGTGTATTTTAGCACATTTTTGGACCAATAATTGAAGGTAGTGAGGGATTTTTCTCAAATAGAAGTTCTAAAACTCTCATTTCCCTAGAGTCTTGCTCAAATTCTTGAAGATCTTCAAATGAAGGATCTTTTCCATTTTCATTATAAGGAACCCTTAAAGGTTCATCAAAAAAGAAGGGTGGATATGAAGATTCTCCTTACTCATGTTGAATCTTGTTTGTTGGAATGTTTGAATCTTCTTGGTGGGATTCCATATTCTTATATTGAAACCTTGTAATTGGCATTTGCAATACAAAACCTTAGGTAAAATAAGATTTTCTTTCAACAATTTTGATGCTTGTTGCTCAAAACCAAAATAGTCCAAAGTTAAGTTAAATCTCCTAATTATGATAATGATATTAAATTGATAAATCCCACTTGAACTAGACTTGTGAGTGCAAGAAAGATGATAAAGATTGATATTGATAAAGTCCACTTGAACTAGACTTGTTAGTCCAAGAAAACTTGATATGATATGATAAAAATAAAATATTGGAGATCCAATTTAAACTTTGATAAATTTTGATAATGATAAGACAATATACAAAAAAAGTTGTCCACTCCTTAAATAGTATCAAGGGTAATAAGAAAATTTCAATGAAATATTTGTTCAAGCTATGCTATTTAAGAATTTTATTGTTTTGATTGATTTTAGCTTTGATAATTTTTTTTTAAAAATTAAAGATTCTATTCATAACCAAAAGTGGCTTGGAGCATGTTCAATGCACAATAAAACTAAGAGGGGGGTGAATCAGTTGTACCTTAAAACTTCAAAACCCTCACAAAAATTCAAACCCACATTAATCCAATTAATCCTTAATCTGATAGAATGATTAATTATGAAAGAAGATAACAAAAACTAAACCAGATCAACACCATACATGAAGAAACACAATATTTACATGGAAAATGAAAGATGGAAAAAACACAGTGAGGATTAGCTCACAATATAAAGTAATATCAACACTGAATACAATAGAGCTCACTCTTGGAGAGCTCACTGCCCAAAAGAAAGAAAGGATCATTGCCAAAGGGTCATTGCTAGAATAGAGAAGATAGAGAAGAGTGTTACAATGATAAAACCATATCAATGCAACAAAAAAGTCCACCATAACATCACCAAAACTTTCCCAATCTTTCTAAAGAATTGTAGACACCTCCTTCTCACTACATCTAGTAATCTAAAACATGAAATTTTGCATTGTATTGCAAAAATTCACACCTCACAACTCTAAACTTCACATCATTTGTATTTCTCACATCCATCTATCTTATCATCCCTCAAAAACTCAACACTTATTTATACCATCTTCAACCTTGAAAACATTCTCCAAGGTTGGTTATGCATGTCAACTGTGTAAATTCAAATTAGGTCAGCACCAAAACATTCCCATGATGGAAAGGAATGAAGGTAGGCCACAACACACCTTAGCTAGGACCTAAATCCACTCATACATGCCACACCACACTTTCACAAAAACCTAAGCAACTTCACAATTAGTGTAAACACCCAAGGTTTGTCAAACCTATGTTAACACCATCAAACATTTAAGTACATGCTTCCTCAAATCCAAAGATGGCTTGTAGACACCACATAACACTTGAACATGATCTAGAATATTCCAAAATCACCTTGGAAACTAACAAATTCCTTCACAACAACTTTCACTTGAAGAATGTATGCACCCAATACACTCAAATAATTTTGTTATACACTGTAACTTAAGAAACTAACTTCTGAAGCATCAAACCACAAAAAACTTCAATTAAAGAAATATACACACACTATCAACACCCTTCTAGATCTGTAAGATCTAAAACCACTATGTGAAGAAATGTAGAGCAAGAACATTTCTCTCAGACACATCTGCGATACACAGTTCACACACTAATGAACACACCTTCCTCTACACAACAGTCCAACACACAAAATTTTCAATGAAAAACCTCTGAAAACCTCTAATTGACATATCAAAACCACACAAGTAGATCTTCAACATGGAATAAATGTGGAGTCAAACCAAAATGCTATGCTGCAACACACCACCACTACAACACACTATTTTCTCCTTTTATTCAATTTTCTCAAAAGCACTTGGAAACCAACACTATAAACACATATTCAATATATTTGTCATTTCCTCATCACCACCAAGCCAATTGTAACATATAAATTCAACCATACATACATAGACAAAATATTATGAAAGAAACACTAAAGGAATTGACATTAGTAGCTTACTAATGACAACATAATGTAACTAATCAAAGCATCATTAAGGACAACACCAAATCAAGGCCAATTGCACATCCTTGCAACAAAATATTCATGCAGTTGACACCAAAGCTTGTTGAAATCAATGACAACACCAACTACACATACTTGCAACAATCTCCCCCCTTGTCATTGATGGAAACACATGATATGAAAAAAAATCAACAAAAAACACAACCGCTTTAATCTTCAATACTCTACTCATTACTTTATCTCTCCCTTGAACATTTTTCATATTTCTTTTTCTCCCCCTTTGACATCAATGGAAAAGGGTAAAATATTTTCATCATTCATTCTCTCCCTTTTACATTAATCATATTGTTTACCATTGCTTTGCAACTCCCTTTCCTTTACTACTTTGTATACTCCCCCTTAGGAGAACACACCAAACTACATTAATTAGCAACCACTACATACTAAAAACTCTCACTCATATTGAATGCAACAACCAATCATGCCACTACCTACTCCCCCTGAGAGGTAGCCACCAACATCAGTCTAGACCAAGGAATGAATCTTGAGATCCACTGGACTGATGCATCTCCTTATGCATCTAATTTAAATATGGAGGGGAAATAACCCCCAATTTCTCTCAGAGATACTCAAAAGTATCCTTAGGAAGAGCCTTAGTGAATATGCCAACAACTTGATCCTTTGTAGGCACATATTCAAGCTTCACTTCATTTTCTACAACCTTCTCTCTCAAAAAGTGATACTAGATTGAGATATGTTGTGTCCTTGAATGCATTACTAGATTCTTTGATATATTGATATCACTTGTACTATCACAAAAGATAGAAATTGGTTCATCATATACCACTTTGATATCTTTTAATTTTTGTCTCATCCAAAAAACTTGTGTAGCAAGATGTTGTTGCAATTTGTTTTGTATCTACAGTAGATAAAGACACTAAATCATGTTTCTTGCTAAGCCATGACACCAATCTGTATCCAATAAAGAATGTACCACCACTTGTATTTTTCCTGTCATGTACACAACCTATGTGATAACTTAGAGTAAAATAAATATCCTTTGGATACCACAAGCCATGATATAGAGTTCCCTTCAAGTATCTAAATATCCTCTTCACTGTTGCAACATGTGACTCCTTAGGATCTTCTTGAAATCTAGCTAAAATATAAATTGCATGCATGATATCTAGTCTAGTAATAGTTAGATATAGCAATCCTTCAAACATTGATCTATAGTTGCTCTGATCAACCTTAGGAAATTCATCATTCTTTCTCAAATTGCAATCAATAACCATGGGGATACATACTGGTTTAGAATCTTTCACTCTAAACTTCTTCAACATTTCCTTAGCATACTTTGATTGTGAAATAAAATACCTTTATCCGTATGATTGATTTGTAGCCCAAGAAAGAAATTCATCTCCCCAAACATTGACATTTCAAATTCTTTATGCATCTCCTCTACAATATTCTTACACATAGCTTCATTCCCTCCGGAAATTATGTCATCAACATACACAACCACAATCAATATTTGATCTTTTCAACTTTTAAGTAAAGATTGTTATTTGTGATACCTTTATTGAATCCTTGTTGTAACAAGTACCTATCTAACCTTGCATACTAAGCTCTAGGAGCTTACTTCAACCTATACAATGCCTTCTTAAATCTGGAAACCATATCCAGTTTATCTGATAACCAAAATCCTTTCAATTTTTCTATGTATACCTCTTCTTCCAATTCACCATTCAAGAAAGTAGACTTCTAATCCTTTTGATTAACTTTTAATTTTTTATGTGCTACAAAATCCAAAAAAACTTCGATAGCTTCTATTCTTTCCACTAGAGAAAATGTCTTCTCAAAGTCTACTCCTACTTGTGATTAGCCTTTACACACAAGTCTTTCCTTGTTTCTTACCACTTCTCCACTCTCATTCAGTTTGTTCTAAAATACCCACTTAGTTCCAATTAAATTCTTGTCTGTTGGTCTTGGAACATGTTCCCAAATCTATTTTTTCTCAATTTACATTATTTATTTCATAGCCTTGATTGAATACTCATCCTTGCATGGTTCAATCACTATTTTAGGTTCAACTTCAAAAAATAAACATAGATTTACCTATTCTTCAATAGCTTTCCTTCTTGGCAGTACACCTTTGCTCTTATTACCAATTATTTATTCTTCAAAATGATTCTTTTGCACATAATTAGGAGTTTTAGGAATCTTTTCTAGAGTTTCTTCCTCTTCAATATACACTTCTTTTTCTTTAGATTTTTCTTCTTCTCTACAATAAGACTCAGTTGATTCATATCCTTCTATCACCACTAAATTATTTTATAGGTCTTCATCAACCTTTACACTTGCACTCTCAACAATCTTTCTTAGAATCTTGTTGTAGCACCAATAAGCTTTTCTTTTAGTAGAATATCCAAGGAATATACCTTCATCAAACTTACCTAAGTTTTCATCTCTTCTAATATAGTATTTTCTTCTAAACACTCTAAAGTATTTGGCCATAGGAATCCTTACATACCATAGCTCATAGAGATTATTTGTGTTGGTTTCTCTTGCTTTCACTTTGTTAATTATATAAACAATAGTATATCCTCATCTGTGCTCAAACCATTTGTAGATATAGTATATCCTCTTTCAATAGACTTCTAGATTTCAAATCCAAGAGAAACCAAAAAATATCCCATCCTTGTCTTCCAAAATGCATAATTTGATCCATCAAACATAGGAACATATTTCTTGTGTGTCATCCTAGATCTACCTCAAGCGGTTAATATTTCTTCTAAGGAATGTTGCTCTAATACCAATTGTTGAATGCATAAGACAACTAAGAGGGGGGTGAATCAATTGTACCTCAAAACTTTAAAACCCTCACAAACATTCAGATCCACATTATTCCAATCAATCCTTAATATGTTAGAATGATTAATCATGAAATCATATAATAGAAATAGAACCAAATCAACACCATACATGAAGAAACGCTAGATTTACATGAAAAACCCAAGATGGGAAAAACATAGTGGGAATTAGCTCACAATATAAATTATTATCAACACCAAATAAAATAGGGCTCATTGTTAGAGGGCTCATTTCCAAAGGGTCACTGCTAGAATAGAGAAGAAGATAGAGAAGAGTGTTACAATGATAAAACCATCTCAATGCAACAAAAAATTCCACCACAACATCACCAACACCTTCACAGTATTTTTGAAGAATTGTAGACACCTTCCACTCACTGCATCTAGTAATCTAACATGTGAAATCTTGCATTGCACTACACAAATTCACACCTCACAACTCTACATTTCACATCATTCACATTTCTCACATCTATTTGTATCATCTCTCAACAACTCAACACTTATTTATACCATCTTCAACCTTGAAAATATTCTCCAAGGTCTGCTATGCATGTCAACCATGCAAATTCAAATTAGGTTGGCACCAAAAAATTCCTATAGTGGAAAGGAATGAAGGTGGACCACAACACACCTTAGCTAGGAGCTAAATCCACTCATACATGTCATGCCATGCTTTCACAAACACCTAAGCAGCTTCACAATTAGTGTAAACACCCAAGGTTAGTTGAACCTATACTAACACCATCAAAAAATTAAGTACACACTTCCTCAAATCCAAAGATGAGTTGTGGACACCACATAACACTTGAACACGATCTAGAATATTCCATAAACACCTTGGAAACTAAGAAATTCCTTCACAACAACTTTCACTTGAAGAATGTACGCACCCAATACACTCAAATAATTCTATCATACACTACAACTCAAGAAACTAACTTTTGAAGCACCAAACCATGAACAACTGCAATTGAAGAAAGATACACACTATCAGTACCCTTCCAGATCCACAAGATCTGAAACCACTTTATGAAGAAATGTGAAGTAAAATAATTTCTCCCAAACACCTGTACAATACACAGTTCACACACTAACACATCTTCCTCTGCACAATGATCTAACACACCAAATTCGTAATGCAACACCTCTAAACACCTCTGATCAACATATCAAAACCACACAAATATATCTTCAACATGGAATAAATGTGGAGCCAAACCAGAATGCTACTCTGCCACACAGAACACCACTACAACACATTGTTTTCTCTTTTTATTCAATTTTCTCAAAAGCACTTGGAAACCAAGCACTAGAAACACATCTTTGGCATTTCCTCATCACCACCAAGCCAAATGCAACATAGAAACTCAACCATACATCCATAGACAAAAGATTATCAAAGAAACACTAGAGGTTGACATTAGTAGCTTACTAATGACAACATAATACAACTAATCAAAGCATCATCAGGACAACACCAACTACACATCCTTGCAACAAACTCCTTCTCATACAGTTGACACCAATGAAAACACCAAAGCTTTTTGATATCAATGACAACACCAACTGCACATACATGCAATAGAGAAAACAAAAAACATAGTAAAATAGCACAAAAGTGTGGCAAATCAAACCACATGTGTTGAAAATTTTCTCAAAAGCACTATAGAATGCACCAAATGTACTACATGATACGTCAAAAGTGCAACAAATTAGTCAAAAGTGCATTTTCAATAGTTTGGCAATGTATTTAGGTTTCAGTTTTGGATTTTGATCAGTTTTCTTTGGAAAGAGATGCAATTAAAAGTTGAAATGATTGAAAATGCATAATGAATGTAAAATCCAGCCTTGAAAGTTATGCAACAAAATATTTCACTTATTTTCTTGATTTGTTTGATTTTGATTTTTTTTTTAACTTTGTAAATTTATACTAAAAAGATAAATACTCAAAGCAATGATACAAATAAGAAAATTCCTAAGCTCAATTTTAGATGAATATCCCCACTTCGGTTTCAAGTGGAAGATGGGTGATCTAAAGAATCAAGCACATAAAACACACCAAGAAGCCTAGATAGGTGGGTATGGCCAATAAGTTTTGATTAGGATTCACAAGCTCTACTAAAGGTATCGTCCAAATATACAAGGGTACTTGAGGCCTTAATCTATAAATGAAAGGGAATACTCCAAAACAACTAAGAGGAAAGGGTAACCCACTCTCCACTTTCACTTCTTTAAGGTATAAAGTTCATAGTCTTAGTTAAGATTGACAATATTTCACTTCCAAGAGGCATTTCTTTCAATTCATCCCCTGTTATTTATACTCCACTAAAACACACAAGTTGAGGTCATCTCCTAGAGTTATCAATTCTCTAGGAAGGCCCCCTAAAAATAAAAACAAGATCACTTATTTTTTATCCTCAAGATCACCGTTGAGAATGAGAGGAGAGTATACATAAGTAGATCTTGTGGATTAAAAGACACTTTTTTTTATTTTAGATATCAAATCCAAATGTGAAAAGTTAATTTTAGCCTAATTTTTAATAGATTGATAAAAGAAAAACAAATAATTTAACTATTTTAGCACTTTGCAAAATCAAGTGATAAGGTGATTAGAATGAACAAACCTAGAGTCCAACACCAACATTTGATATGCTAATTTGATGAAGAGCTCCAAATCCACTTTCTTTTGTGATTGTTTTGATTACCTTGAAGATCCAATTTTTTACACAGAAAAATCACTAACAAATGATACCAAGACAAGATCTTAGATTTGGGGTTAGCTACAGGTCAAATCTAAGGTTAGGTGTTAACAAAATAAAATCCTCTCAAATTTGAAGTGAATTAATGCAAATTTGAAGCTAAACCCTAGATATTGCCTAGATGTGTAGTGATAGAGACTAGAAGCACTACAAATTTAACTAAAAGCGCAACAACAACCACCAAAAGCACAATGAAAAATACCAAAATTGGCTTGATAGTAATCAAAAGTGCATCAATATAGACCAAAATCATGATTATTGAGACCAAAATCATGACTCTTGTAGTCAATGATTTACAAAATATTGTAGTTGATCAAAAGCATTGCAAAATGACCAAAAGTGAAAATTTACCCTATCAATAGAAAAACCAACTCTTTGCAAGAACAAATTGATTTAAGATATATACCATATGTGATCTATGTCAACCTAGAAGCATTTTATGTTGACCTAAAATCATCGTGAATTGATCTGAAAGTGAAAATATGACATATAACTTCAAAGAAACACAAATCTTGCAATTTTTTTTGTTAAATCTAAGACATGGGTCTCACTGTGCATGCCAAAATATGGATGATAAAAACATCAATCAAAAATCACACTCTCACAATTACGCAATGAAGTTCAAGATATTGGCTTATAATACAGTATTTAGATAACAAGCAAAGTCATCATAGCTAAGATCTTGATTTTCTCCATTGTTGGTTGCTCTTCAAAATAACAAACTATGAAAGAACAATAATGATGCCTGGATCAATGATAAAGATAAATCCTCAAAGATAAATGATACCTATACTTGATAATGACAATGATAAATGCTTGATAATGCTTGAATGCCTGAATGCTTGATAGTGATAAGAGTGCTGGAGAGATTTTTATAATAAAAATGCTAGGGGATATGAATGAAATGAAAGTTTCTTATTTATATACTTCATTTGACATTTGATCAATGGTGGAGATCAATTAGAAGGATCAATGGATGAAAAAATTCAAGGTACACTCCATGAAGAGTGAAGCATATTAAGAAATTTAATTTGACCAAATCTATACTTGAATAGTAATTTAAGGTACATATCCTTTCAATTAATTTAATTATTAAACCTTATATCCAAGCCATCAAAGTATTTACAATTCTAGCATTGAAAACCAACAATCAAAAGCAACCCCTCTAAAAAAGGATTGAGAAAGAAAATTATAAATACAAACTAAAATCCCCTAGCACAAAATTCAAATTTATATATCTAATCCCAACAAAAAGATCAAGGCTAAGCCCTTTTACCATGAATTTGGCTAACAAGTTGGATATTCTTGGGAATTATAGTGAACCTCTTTGCATGAGTTGCATAATTTTGGTGTCTTCAAATAAGCTCACAAGATACACCTCTACAACTTATTGGATTG
This sequence comes from Sequoia sempervirens, assembly GCA_007258455.2. NCBI lineage: Eukaryota > Viridiplantae > Streptophyta > Pinopsida > Cupressales > Cupressaceae > Sequoia > Sequoia sempervirens. The sequence goes on along the minus strand of VDFB02356290.1, from coordinate 130,492 downwards.
TGAAGGGAACATGGCTCTAGAAATGAAAGTCCATGTACAAGACAAAAAAATAAAGGGTTTATTGTCGACCATGGTAACACAACGGCTTGACAAAAAAATAGGAAGTGTGTTGTTGTATGAGAAATCCCTAATATAAATTGATGAAGGTAACAACAAAATGAGCCAATCTATGTAGTAAAAGTACAAACACACATTTTAACTACTACCCCAACTCCTTGCTCCACCATAAGTTTGGTGTTAAGGAATTAACTATTTGTCATTAGAAATGATACAAATCTCACCATAAACATCATTTCCTTCACCATGTGACTCTAGCCTTAGTAGCTTAAACACTTCCCCACTGGTGGATGTGATAGAATGTTGAGCTATGACACCCACCTCAAGTAAATAAGGTCATGTTCCCTTGCTTGAACTCAAAGACATCAAATAATTTTTCTCAATATTGTTCACTTCTCTAACCTTCTTTCATGAAACAAGTGAGGGATACACAACACAATTTATTTGAGGCCAAGTGTCATGGTAGCAATCTACTCTTTTAAGAAGAATCAATTGCTACCAAACAAGACATAAACTATAAAGGAAGGCACTAGCTTATCGAGCCATTTTAGGTAGCATCATTTATGCTAGAAAATCTTAGTCTTACCTTCCCCAAGAAAATTCAATCTAAGAGGACCCATAGGAAATGCTAACTTTTGGATTCCTTCTTCCTAATATCACATAAACTTTCCTTTTATTTCAAATAAGTATCAAATAACTATAAATGAGCTTTTATTAATAGTTAATACATACCCTCACAACTATTGGGTCTTTCCCTAGTTATGGTGAATAAGTTATATTACATTATCCATCTATCAATTATCTTTTCAAGAATATACTATAGACAATTTTTATTCAAAGCAAGGTTTTTTAATCATTTATGAATTGCCAAGTTGTATATTAAAATTACATTTAAGATTCTCTACCTACTTTTTCACAAAAGAACATAGTTTCTATACATGTAAATCAAAATCAATTTGAGTTTCCTTGCTTTCATGGTATAAAACAAAAATTTGGATAAGGCACTAAAACCAAATTATAGGCATATTCATATACTATAAAAATCATTGATATTATTACAACTTGAAAAATGTAAAGTTACTGGATGCTTCTTGTAGACACTGAAAAATGTCTTAATCAATGTCATACACTCAAATTGTATTTATTAACATCATTTTATCTGTAATCCATCTTCTTTTCACTTAGTTGATTCAATTAGCCTAGCTAATTAATTAATTGCTTCATTTTGTCTATTTGGCCTAATTAATTTAATCGGGTTAATTCGCCTCTTTTCATACTAACACTTCATCTCATTAATTAAATAAATTAAAATATTTAATTTAATCCCCTAAGTCATCTTATTTAATTAAATATAATCTCATCCCTCTATTTATTAAATCATCTAGTTTAATAAATATCTTCTAATTCGTCTAATTCCCTAATTGCATAAATTAAACCTAGTTTTATTAGCAATTACACTAATTTTCCTCTAGAATCAGAGGGAATACTCCCATGGAATATTCTTTATCCTTTTTGCACAATTAAAACTTTGTTTTAATTTGTAAATTAACCTTTTTCCTTATCCAAATGGAATATTCTCTCTCTTCCAATCAACTCACTTAGCTTCAAATACAAGTTAACCCTTTAACCTCCCAAACAATTTACTTTTTGACCTGTGTGAGTAGGTCAAAATTTTGTTTGTTTGTGGAAATTGTGAGCCTTTGATTAACTTTCATCTCGCATTTTCATTTGTTGATGAGAATCCATAATCCATGCCTCTCATCTCCTTCATCTTGAACCATTGATTAAGCATTTTGATTTCAACCATTCGTTCTTCATTTGCTCTCCTATAAATAGATCACTATTTGGAGACAAATGGATCCATCTTTTTTGCAAACTTATGTTGTTAAATTCACTCACATACTTTCTCATCTTTTACTCACTTTTCAGCTTGTTTTAGTTCATTTTAGTTGCATATTAGCTTCAAGCTTTCATTAATGGCTTCCATGCATCCATCTTAGTTTATAAATAAATTAGGGTTTTCATCTTTTAGCATCATTTTAGCTCAATTTTAGCTTAGATTAGCTTAACAATTGCATAATTTGTAGTACCCCTCTGTTTATGCTTATGCTTTCTGTTGCTATGCTTTCATACTATTAGACCTATGTTGTTTTGTTTAGATATTACGATCGCTGGTTTTGAGCGATGGTGGATTATTCTGTGACATGATGATACTTGTTTGGTGATTATTGTTTTCAGACATGATATGATTTAGCGTAGATGTTATTTTCAGTTGATCATTGATATGTACATGCTTATGATGGACTAACAACATTTATTTCGTCAGTTTGTTGTGAAGTGTATTGGTGTGGAGAACAGAATCGCATCTCTCACTTCCGAGTGCCCTGTGATATCTGTAATTTTCTCCGCACGGTGTGCTTGTTTAATGCTTTATATATATACATGTATGCACGTTATTTGCTTGATTGTAGGATTTGCAGGTATATGACACCGACTCCACCTGTGTAATTAGGTCTGAGCGTGTCAAGACTCAACGGATACGTTGATCGGGAGATAGTAGTCTGGTTTACCCTAGCCTAGTCTTTAATCCTGGTCATAGTACTTTGTTTGTTTTTAGTTTTGAGTCATAGGTTGTATTATTACTTCTGTTTGGTTAAATTGTTTTGAAAAGGTAAATTTGGTTAATTTTTAATGTTAGATTATTGAGTATTGAATTATTGTAATTTAAATTAATTTTATATGTTAAAGAAATTACTTGCTTTGTAATTTAATTAATTAATTAGCTTATTTGGTTAAATGATTTGATTTTAAAAGATCAAATTTATTTAATTAAATAAATTAATTAGTTAAATTAAAATATTAAGTGAGTAAATAGTGTATTTGTAAATTAAATTGTATTTGGAAATTAGAAAATTAAAAAAAATAAAATAAAATAAATAAATGCATGTAAATTGAAATTGAGTTTTAAAAGTTTAAATTAAATAAATTGAAATTACATGCAAATTGAATTGGCAAGATTGCCGAGAAGTGGAGAGGATATTTTCATAACCACTTCTCGACATGTGTGCCAGTGCAATTATTGCATTGAGGTTGTTGAGAAATTTTACGGAGGTTATTTTGGATCTCGGAAAAAAATTTACAGAGGTTGTTCAATTTCCTCACAGGGAAATTATCAAAGCATTTTGCAAAAAAATTCTGGTTGTGTAAAAATTTATTTCTGAGAGGATTTGTATTTCCTCTGAGGTTGTATATTTGTGGAAGATTTCTTGCCTGGTGGATTTGTCTGGTTGGATATCTTGTGGATTTTGGGTTTTCTTTGGAGAAGCTTTTGGGATTTGCATTCTATAGGCAGAGGTTATTCTTCAACTACCAAGTCTTCAAACACAGGAAAGACAGGTATTTCTCTAGTTATTTCTCTTTTTTTCTTTGAACTCTTTTGTAAAACTTACTGTTAACTATATGAATTTCAAGAAAACAAGATTAGGGAAAAAGATTGAAAGAAGATTCAAAAGAAACAGTTATATGCTCTGATTATATAGTAAAAAAAATTTGTTCTTTGTTATTTTGAGAAAAGAAGTTTCTGGAGAATCTTACTGAAAAAGAATTATTTTATTGGAAACTACTGTTATTATTCTGTATATCATATTCTGGAAATCAATTTTATTAGAAAGAAAATATTCCTTCCATTTCCTGTGTACAGATACAGTGATATTTGTTATTATATATATATATACACATAAATATATATATATATATATATTTATATATATATATATATATATATATATATATATATATATTTATGCATATATATATATATATATATATATATATATATATTTATGCATATATATATATATATTATAGTGAATTATATTATTAATTGTTAAAAAGTTGTACGGAAATTGTAGCAATTTCCGTCATGCGAAAACTGGAAATTCGCAGTTCAGATTTTATTTATTTACCAGAATTTTAAATGTTAATTTTTTTTGTGGAACATTGATATAAGGGAAGGCCGTGGGATTTTCCCACAGCCATCCCATATGGGGGCGACGGTTGTGAGGCAGCCGACATCGCCCTTACAGGCAGCGGCGGTTGTCTCACCACCGCCTCCCCATACGAGGTAGGCTGTGGACACAGCCTCTACTCTGTGTTTTTGTTTAAAAATAAACCCTTCCCTGTATTCAATAAAAATTAAACGAAAATTTAAAAAAATGAATTCTTATGTGCATGGATTAAATTCAAAATTCACAAATTTAATGCGGATTTTTTTATATATATATTGCTTATGAAATCCAATTTAACTGTATTACAAATTCGTGATTTATAATTATTTATTATAATTATATATATATATATATATAGATTATATACATATGGATATATATAATTATAATATATAATTATATTATTGTATAAGAAATATTATTTTAGTTATATGGGATTATTAGAAGAATAAATTTATAAATTATCCAGATTTTTATGTTATGATAATTAGTTATCATGATTGAGATAATTATTTTATAAGTAAATTATTTATCTGGAGTTATGTAATTTTTAGCATAATATGTTTGGTTATGAAATTGGATTAATTGTAGATTTGATTTTCGTATTGCATGGAAAGTAAACTAAAATCTTAGATGAATAGTGCTGGTATTTTAAGTTATTGCTTGAGAGGATTTAGTATATATGAAACTATAGATAATTAAATTTCTTGATTTGCTTTATTGTGTTTTCTAGGAAAAATGGGAAAGTTATAATTGTTCAAGTCTTCCAGAATAAATTGTGTAGAATGGGGGTATTATTGTTTCAAGAGTATTTCTTAAATTGACTTGGGTGTACAAGACTTAAATATGGTGTTTGATACTGTTATGGATTATTTGTTATTGTGAGCCGTAATTTGTGCACTTGGTAAACCCTAGTCATGAAAACTTAGAAACCCATGTTATATTTAGGGGAGTGGCTAGTTGTAAGGGCCGACACACAAAGTGGTGTCAGGGTAACTTACAATTAGTTAAGTAAGTTAGTGAAAACTAAAGAACACAGTAGTTAGATTTTAAAAACACTTAATAAGTTGTACATGCCTCTCTTATGACTCTTGAGCTACTACAGTCATGAGTATAAGATGAGAAGGCCTGGAATGGCAAAATTGATGTCTTGTTTCTTTGAGAGGCATTCGATTCTGCAACAGTATGCAATAGGGGCCGGGTTTCGTAAGAGGTTACCAGGGTAACCCAAGGATTGGGGGCTGGAACCTAGGAAGAAACACCAGGGTAACCTTTGCATCATTGTGATGACACTCCACCTAGAATAACAGATAACCTTGTGTATGTATTACAATCAATTGTCTAAATTTGGAAGCAATGTAACCAATAGTCTATTGTGTACTAGTGTCTAGGGTTAGTAGATTAAGTCTAGGTAACCTTATTACTATCTCCTAGCATGGGGGGTGGACCTATGGGTACCACATGGTTGGGTGGAACGTGCACCTTACTCCGTTGGGTCCCCAATATGATCATGGCATCGAGAGCTTCATAGATGGAGAGCTAGCACTTGGATCTTATGTTATTCCAACATTGTATATTGTAAATTTGTATTGTAAAAACATCCCTCAATTGTATAAGAGGTGAACAATGTAATTGTAAATGTAATTATTATTTGAACTACCTCATTAGATGGATGAGTATTGTATATTCTTTTAAATGCAATGTATGGAAAAACATGTTTGTACTTTATTATGTTAACATGAATGAAAATTTATTATTATGCAATGTTTATCTTTATGTTATTAATTAAATGTGCAATGCGAAATACTTAAGTCACTTATGGAAAAATCAAAGTAGTGTAACGTCGTTTAACCTAAGAATGTATGCAATTAATTAACTTAATATTAATACTTTTAAAAAAAAAAATTATTACACCTTTATACACATTTGCAACATTCTTAGGTTATGAAGACGGGGCATTACATAATTATATCATTTATAGAATTAAATCATGGTAACTTAGCTTGCATCATATTTATTTTAGCATAATTTAGGTTTTCATACATCAAACACCATGGTTTCAATGATTCTCTTCCATAGAATCGATTGATACAAGCTCACTATCATGAGATTGGGAAAGGGTCATTAGTACACATCAATGCCACACCAATTCCACAACAAGATAAATTTTGAATCGATTAGAATAGATTTTTTATGGCTTTCATAGTTTAGTATGTTAAGTTTTGATGAAATGTTTGGTTTTAATCTTGTTTGATCGATCTTGTTGAGATTCGAGTATTGGTGGCTCTGTTATGCTTTGATTCTTCATGGATCAAGCATAATTTGGCCCATACTAGTATCCTCGCATCATCATTCTGGTGCTAGAAGGAGGGAAAACCAATCATTTAACCATATTTTAGCTCGAAATCCATGTTCATGTTGTTTTGCAAGTTGCAATGACGCTCAAAATAGAAACAACAATGCTATTTTAATAGCGCCACTATATAGTGATGCCCAAGCAATTTGATACAGGGATACGTATTTAATTGGTCAATGCTAATTTAAATATAGTGACGTTTATTTAAATTTGAAATATGGTGGAATGAAAAACAACAACGCTCATCTTCACCAAATTGGTGCTTTCAAATTTCAAACAACAATGCCCATCAAAACAACACAATTGTGCTCAGTGGTCTTTCTACAGAGCAATGCTCAAATTCACCAGAGTGATGCCCAAATTTCAAATTGTGATGCCATCATGTGCAATGACACTCAACCAGGGTAATAAACTTCACGTTTGCTTTTTGACATGTGACTTAATTTCTTTTGATTATCTAATCACTAATCAATGTTTGACTATGTTTTCATTGTTAGACTAATAGGGTTTTGTAGGTTAAAAGGCATTGAGTGAAATTAAAGAACTTCTCTTCTATCTAAACATTCTATAATTGTAACTAGCATTCAATGCTTTGGAGAAAGTATAGCCCAATTTCATGCCTGTGTGCTTTCAGTTTTAGGAAACGCACTAGTTTTTCACTGGGTTTAAAATGAATGTTCAAAGTTGGATAAAATGAACCCTCACATCACATCTTTTAATTGGGCTTAAAATTGAACAAGGAAAACTCATCCTTCAATTGGTGCTTAAAATTAACTCATTATTGCTTTCAAGGATAAAATTGACAACTATTTGTTTTGTTTTGTGGCTTTTCAATATTTATAGTGAATGCATATGCAATTTATGTCATAGAAAAATGGCCCCTTGTCATTTTTATGGCATTTTAGGTCTTGTTTCATGGTATTTGATATATTTTGATATGATTTTATGTTGCAGCATGGCTTGAACATGCATATTTAGGTACTAAAATTCAAATAATGATGTCTTGTGAGGGTGTTGTGAAGTGTTGTAAGACATTTCTACATTCTTCTAAACTTTGTTCATTACAATTCACCTAAAAATCACCTTTGTACACATCATCAAGTCCTATTTTAAAGTGTTGTAAAGTATTGTAACAAGATTTCACGCTTTTCTAGGCACAACTTCACTATTTATCTCTTCTTATGACTTAATTGACCCTTTTATACCCTCATATGCTTTAATTGAGTGTATTTTTTGATATTATCCTAACAAACAACATTAAATGAAACTTAATTCTTGACACTTATTTTTAGGTCCTAAGTGGGAACCATTCGCCATGTGGGTGGCAAATGAGTCCCCCTTGGCCCCAAATTAAAAATACTTTAAATTTCTTTTCAGGATTTTATTAAAAATCACTTGATGTCAGCCTATGACGAGGTATGAATGGGGAACTATGACACAAGATTGTATAAATAGGCATTTTTCATCCCCTGCAATCTCATTCATTCAAGTAATCTCATACAAGCATTCAAGCATCTTACAACATATTTTCAAGCAACATTCAAGCACTTTGAAGCATCCATTGACATTACATTAGACTTGCATTATCAAGGGTTTGGTGAGTTAATAGCATTTTCAAGTTGTTAATTTATCTTCTTTACATTTAATTATTCTATTAAGGGTTTGATTACTACAAGTGGGGTTTGACCAAGGCAAACCCCTATTTGCTAACCCTCAACCATTTTTCCCTCTTGCATGTGCATTTGTAGACTTAGGCATGTAGATTTATCAAGAATTTATGTGTTAAAAAGTGGAAAGAAAATTCAACTAGGTGTTTCAAGTCAACTTAAGTATATTTCAAGCTTGAAGAGAGTTTTCTGTCTATTTCCCATAGAACTGACTTTTGCAACCTGACAAGTAGACATTTCGAGATCTGGTGTTGCAGAGTTCTCTTCTGATTTTCCAAAATTTTGGGAGAGGACTGATTTACCATCAATGGTGAATGAGTCCCACCTTAGGAATGAAAATCTAAGTTTTGTCATATTTTGGATCTCGACTATTAGAAACCAGTTCCCAACTTTGTTTTATCAGGAGGACTAATTCGCCACCCTAGGCGAATGAGTCCCACTATGAAAAATTAGTAATTTTCATCAACATATAAAACACTCTAGAATCATCACAATTCATCTAGGTTCACTCAGATTCATCCCTGTACTTTTATTTTTTGCATTATTTCTTCATTTACATAGTTGTTTGCATATCACAATGTGTTTTCAAACATAGTTTAAATTAAACATTTGCATTCATTTTTATTCATGTAGATCAATTAATTGCATTTATTTTACTTCATTTAGGCATAAAAACATCTCACATAACATTAATTGAATGAACCCCATGCATTTTTGGGTCTTATCTCTCCTTTTAGATACAAAACCCTAGAAGAGCTAGAGTTGTCCATAGTGAACCGAAAATCTTCGGTTCATATTGGTGAACCCAACTTTTGAACACTTTGAATTTTTGATTTCATTCACCTATTGCATTCTAGTTTACATTTGCATTAGCATTCAATTAGAACACTATTTTGTTATTGCATTCTAGGTATTTCATATTGCATTAGTGAAAACTTCACTTAGATTTCATTTTTGCATTGCATCTCATTAAAAAATTAAAAAAATATGCATTTTGTATCTGCACTTGCATTTTGTAAAAAATTTAAATCATCTTAAATTTTTTGAAAAACACAAAATAATTGCATACTAGGACTCATTCACCAACCTGGGTGAATTAGTCCCTCTACACTTTTGAGACAGTATTTCTGGGATTTTTTGGCATTTTCCTACATTTTCTTTTATGTAGTTTGTTCTACTACACCCTTAATATTAGTGTATATCGGGTTATGAATAGTCGGCTTGTGGCTATCTTAACTCTCTATTAAGTCATATTATCATTAGTATATTGTTATTTATTTGTTTAGGTTGGCCTAAGACTTATATAGGTGCGTCTATGTTGGCCTAGGTGATATCCTAGGCATAAATAGGTATATATAGGAGGTTGTGAGTCTTGTTTTATCATCAAGTTGTGAGTGTGTTCTCATTAGAGATATTTGGAGGTTTTCCCCCTCAAAGTAGCTTGGTATTCTAAGTTATCATCAAGTAATTTCAGCAGATTTCATATCATATTCTCCTATTGTGCAATTTATTTCATAACAAGTGGTATCATAGCATGATCTTGGCACCGTAGAGGTAAGGTTTTTATCAATTTTGGAGGCAATTTTGGGAAGAGCATATCTTTCAGATTTTGGAAAAAAAAATTCTAATTTTTAAAGTGTTTTTGAAGAACATATTAAAGAAGCTACAGTCTAGATTTCAAAATAATTTGAGTAGAATTAAGCGAATTATTGCATAATTAGTGTTTCTACACAATTTTTTTTGGAATTTGCATATCTTGCACATCTTGTTGAATTGGAGTCTAATTTTTATTGGGTTTTTGAAGACACACTAAAGGAGATTGCAATAAAAATTTTAGATAGTTTAAGTTTTATTTGTGTGATTTATTTAAAAATTAGTGGTTCCCATCATGACGAGGCCTACTACAAGGGGCAAAAAGAATGTTGTCACTCTGGGGAAGACTCCTGATAAGGATGGGGTAACAATAGAGGATATTACTCCTAATGAGGAAATTAGTAAGATCAAGGAAGACATTTCCTCAATGAAGATGGATATGTGTGACCTAAGACGAGATATATCGAACATATGAAACATGTTAAGCACCTACATGGCTGAACCAAGAAAGGAGCTCTCAAGCGACCAAGGTGAAAATTCTAGGTCAGCTAACATTGACACAAGCTTTAGTACTCCTATGGAATCTAGGAATTTATTTCCAAAGGTGGATATGAGCAAGTTCGATGACAAGGATCCTCTAACATGGATAAATCAAATGGATATTTTTTTTGAAGTGCACCAAATTCCTAATGGACAAAAGGTCACAGTGGCTTCCCTATGTCTAGAACCAAATCAATTCATTTGGTATCATTGGATTTGCACTCATTGAAGGAAAAAAGGGCTCACCATCTCATGGTCATTTTTTATAGAAGAAATCCAAGCACAATATAGCAATAATGTGACAAAAAAATTCTTCAACCAATAGGCTAAACTTCAACAACCAAGATCAATTAAGGATTATATTCAGCAATTCCAAAATCTATCCTTAAGAGTGGATACAATTACGAAGGAAAACTTGAATTATTTATTCTTTGGGGGTCTCAAGGATCACATTCAACATGAGGTATGCATGTTTAGCCCTAGCTCCATAAATGAGTCTTTTATCTTAGCACACAGGGTAGAGGAGAAGTATTTGATTCCTAAGAAGCAAGGGGCTAATGTGACAAGAGAGAAAGGATATTCAATACAACCTACTAGGTTGACTCATGAGGGTCATTATGAATTTTTGGTGATTCCATTTGGTCTTACCAATGCACCATCTACATTCCAAAGTTTGATGAATTCCATTTTTAAGAAGTTCTTGAGAAAGTTTGTGTTAGTATTCTTTGATGATATATTGATTTATAGCAAGACTTGGGAAGAACATTTGCAACATGTGGATCAAGCATTACAAATACTTGAAGATCACAAACTCTATGCTAAGCCATCCAAGTGTTTTTTTGGTCTTAAGGAAGTGGATTATTTGGGACACATAGTTTCTCATGGATTAAAGGTGGGCCCTAACAAAATTAAGGCTATCATGGAATGGCCTATTCCAAAAACCATTAAGAAACTGAGGGGTTTCTTGGGATTGATAGGGTACTATAGAAGATTTGTGAAGAATTATGGTCATATAACAGTACCTCTCACCACTCTATTGAAGAAGGATTCTTTTCATTGGAATGAGTATGCCAATATAGCATTTGAGAGATTGAAGGAGGCTATGTGTACAACTCTAGTGCTTGTCACTCCTAACTTCACCAAGGAATTCATTGTGGAATGTGATGCTTCTAGAAATGGGATAGGAGTAGTGCTCATGCAAGAAGGTTGACCAACTACTTTTGAGAGTCGTCAATTAAAGGGTAAGAATCAACTAAAACCTATTTATGAGAAGGAAATGCTAGCAATTCTCCATGCAATTAAACAATGGAGGCCTTATCTATTGGGTAGAAACTTCAAGGTTAAGACAAATCATGATAGCCTAAAATATTTTTTGGAACAAAGACTATCTTTTGAAGAGCAATAAAAATGGGTCACTAACATGTTAGGTTATGACTTTGAGATTGTATATACGAAAGAGAAAGAAAATATTGTAGCAGATGCACTTTCAAGGAAGGATGAGAAAGATGAAGCCTCATTGTGTGCCATTTCAATATTACAAGCAAATTGGGTGGAGGAAGCCAAAGCAAAGTGGAAAAATGATGTTGAGACAAGTAATCTCATCGAACAATTAAAAAGTGATCATAGTAGTTCAGATAAGTTTTGTTGGAAGAGAGATACTCTTTGGTATAAAGAGCATTTCTATCTCTACAAGAATTCCACTCTTAAACACAAGATTCTCATAGAGTTGCATGAGTCTCCAATGGGTGGTCATTCAGTATTTTTGAAGACATATCATCGAGTCAAGCAAGATTTTTTTTGGGAAGGGCTAAAAGGTGATGTTCAAAATTTTGTGGCTAAATGTTTGGTTTGTCAAAGAAATAAAGGGGAGACAATTAAGACACCAGTTATCTTGAAACCCTTATCTATTCCTAGCCAATGTTGAGAAGAGGTATCCATGAACTTCATCATAGGGCTTCCCAAATCTAAGGTTATTGTTAGTGATCATGATCCTATCTTCGCTAGTCACTCTTGGAAAGATTTATTCTCATGTTTGGGTACTCAATTGGCTCATAGCTCTTCATACCACCCTCAATCAGATGGGAAAATTGAGGTTGTTAATAAGTGTTTGGAAGGATATCTAAGTTGTTTCACTTCAAAGAAACAGTCTCAATGGGTAGATTGGCTACCACTTGCAGAATGGTGGTATAACACTTCTTTTCATAGCTCATCAAAAATGTCTCCATTTTTGGTACTTTATGGATATCATCCTCCTTCCATCACATCATCAATAAAGGTGTCACCAAGAGGTCAAGTAGTAGAATACCACTTGCTTCATCAACAACAAGTACTTTCAGGACTCAAGGAGAATTTAGGCATGACACAAAATCAAATGAAACAATAGGAAGACCACCATCATAGTGAAAAAAAAAATGAAGTTGGGGATTGGGTCTTCTTGAGATTGCAATCTTATAAGAAAATCTCACTAAAGCAAAAAAAAAAGTTGTCTCCAAGGTATTATGGTCCATACCAAATTATGCAAAAGATTGGCAATGTTTCCTACAAGCTAGAGTTGCCACCAACAACAAAGATACATCTAGTTTTTCATGTTTCCTATTTGAAGAAGGTAATTGGGAATAATATTCCCACTCAAACAACACTACTAGAGCTTGATGAAGGAAGAATCATTTTGGATCCAGAGTGCATTCATCAAACACACACAAAGAAGTTGAGGAATAGAACTCTCACCGAGTATCTCATCCAATGGAAGAATTTACCAATTGAAGATGCCACCTGGGAGGACAAGGAGTTCATTCACAAGAATCCAAACTTGATTAGCATTGAGGACAATGCTTCTTTGAAGAAGGGTGGCATGCTACACCCTTAATATTAGTGTATATCAGTTATGAATAGTCAAATTGTGGCTATCTTAACTCTTTATTAAGTCATATTATCATTAGTATATTGTTATTTAGTTGTTTAGGTCAGCCTAAGACTTATATAGGTGTGTCTAAGTCAGCCTAGGTCATATCCTAGGAATAAATAGGTATATATAGGAGGTTGTGAGTCTTTTTTTTTCATCAAGTTGTGAAGTGTGTTCTCATTAGAGATATTTGGAGGTTTTCCCCCTTGAGCTGGCTTTTTATTCTCAGTTATTATCAAGTAATTTCAGCATATTTTATATCATATTCTCCTATTGTGCAAGTTATTTCATAACATGTTATTTGTTACAGTTAGTAGTCTTCCTATTATTTGCATTTAAACATCTTAGATTACCTTAAATTTGACTTCAAACCTTCCTTTATGGTACTTGTATGAGTGTTTGGTGTCCCATTGATAATACTTTAGTGAGAAGAAGTTATAGACTCATGGCTTCCCACAATAGTACTTTCATTGTGGACCTTGGGATCTCAAGAGCTCCTACTCCTAGTATAGAGAATGGTGCATTAGGCATTGATCATACCACTTCCATGCCATCACCCTTCCATCCAATGAATGTTGAAACCCAAAAAAACTCTCTTCCTCAAGATAATTTCATTAGTCTTCATGAAGAATTTTCACATTTACAACAAGACTTGACACTTGAAAACATTTCCCAAAATGCCATACCTGCCATTGATAATCTTCATCGCTTGATTGAAAGTGATGAAGGCTTGAAAGTGAAGAACAATTTTTTTGAGATTTACAATAAACATGTCTCTTCCAATACCCAATCTGCAAACATTCCTATAAGCCAAGGAGGACCTTCAATTCCTCCCCCTTAAACCATAGCTTCTATACCAATTTATACCAATCTGAAAGTCACTACAACTATGCAACAATTTAGTTATATGGCTCCTTCCTTTGGAATTTCACCTAACATTCCTACCTCTCTTGTGGCATCACAACTCCCTTCCACCACCTTCACACCCCTTACTATTCCTTTCACTTCACCTAACATCCATTACACTCCATCACCATTTTCTCTTCCATCTCAATCTACATACCTCAATCCTGTTATTACACAACTCCTTACTACCATTTCTTCCATGCAACATCAACTTTCCAACATTATCCAAGGTCAATCTGCTCTACCCACATATTATTTTTGTAGTAGTCCCTTATCCTTAGAAATATTGCGTACACCAATGCCACAAGGGATAGAAATTCCTCAGTTTGAGAGATATAGAGGAAAACGAGACCCTATCAATCATGTTAATGGTTACACAACTTTATGTAGTGATTTTGTCCTTGATGAGAGACTTTTAGCCAATATTTTTCTAAAAACCTTGAAAGATACTGCATTAGAATGGTTTTCCAACTTTCCTAATCATTCCATATATTCCTTCAATGAACTTGTGGGTGCTTTCATAAGTAACTTCCAAGTTCACATGACACCTAAGAAAACAATGGTTGACCTCATGCGATGTAGACAAAACACAAATGAAAAATTCAAGGATTTTATCCCACGATACCAATGCTTGTATGCCCAAATCGATGTTAAGATTCCTAATGCACATTTGCAAAATATGTTTATCAAAAAATTGCGCACACATCTTCAAGATAAGCTAACTATGATGAAATTCCCTTCGTTTATGTATTTATGCACAACCTTGTGTGAATATCATAACTCAGTTTCAAGTCGTGATTCAAAATCCACTTCTCACCAAGCTGACAAACTTGAACACAACAATAACAATCAAAATTTTTGAAGACCAAATAGAGTCTTTTTATAGTTTAATCTGCCTCCTTATTAACAACCACAACCAACCCAACAAAATCAAAATCAAGTGGAAGTTGTTAAGGAAATGATGCTTTATCATTATGGGGACCCCAACAGACAATTTACTCCCCTACCCAACACTATCCATACTACAATGAACCAATTAATTCAACAACACATGCTCACTTTTCCACCTGTTCGACCACTTGATCCAAATCAGTCATTACCACCTACATTCAAACCTAATGCTTATTGTCATTTTCATCATGAAAATGGACATGACGCTGAACATTGCAAGCATCTAAAACATTTAGTTCAAGACCTCATTGATTTAGGAAATTTAACCATTATGGGTGTTAATGATAAAGGAAATAAGTCTATTGCACCCCCTAACCATAATTTACAAATCTTCACCAATCCTATGCCTAAACATACTACTTCATTTGTCAAGGCTAGTGAACCTTCCAAACCTAATGTAGTGACTATTGATACAAATCATGAACATGATAAAACTCCAACTATTATCCAAGATCATCCTATGGATATACTTGTGGGTGTGATAGATGTTATCCCTCAAAAGGGACAAACCACTAAATCTATTGATATAACTTTTTCTACTCAAGAAATATTACAAAAACTTCCTGATGGTCCTCTCTACATAGCTGGAAGAATCTATGATAAGCCCACTAATGGGATATTCATACATCCCACTTGTGGCAAGAATGTGATCCAAAAAGAGTTTCTTGTATTACATGAACTATATCAAGATGATTATAATAAACTAACTACATGGATCAAGACAAATACTAGTTTCACATGCCCTATGATTGGATAGATCACACTCCCTTTACAAATAGGACCTAGAAATTTGGAGGTAACATTTTCAATTATTCCACAATCTGACCAATTTCATTTGTAGCTAGGCCACCCTTGGCTTCGCTCAATGAAAGTGGTCTCATCAATTGTTCACAAGTGTTTGAAGTTTCCACATGGTAATGAGGTATTCACCATACACCATAGTGGATTTAATCCTTTATCTTCCAAAAGTAATTTTTTATTAGAAGCCTTTTGGCCTAAACCCATGGAACCCATTACATCTCGAAAGGACTTCTTTTTCATAGCATATCAAAAGTTCAAAGCAAAGAAAATAACTGAATTATCTTTTTGTGGCATGTCCCTATCCACTTACACACCTCCCATCATAGATGAAACCATGCTTCAACCTGAATCAGACATTGAGCAATCCATACAAACTTTTGAAGAACCACCCTTGTACATTTCTCTGCCATCATCTAAATGACCAAGAGAAACTGAAAATAATCCTATCATACCTCCTCATGTTAAACAATTGTACAAAGCAAAAGAGAAAGTAGTTGACCCATCTCCTTCAACTTCTTTTGTTCTTCCTTCTTTGGAAATAGAACGTATGTTGACTCAATCTGCTCTTACACCTCAACAAATCTAAAACTACATTAAATGAAATTGTTTTGCTAGGGAACATCGATGTCATTGCCATCTCCTTGCTCCTCAATTTGGCATAGAAGAAAAGAAAGATAATCTACCTCCACCTTTGACAAAAGAAAAAATATGACCACCCTATCTCTCCTAATCCACCACCTGATAGTCCAATCCAACCTTCACAACAAATTGAACCAATCCAACAACCAAAATTTTTGATACATCCATCTTTAGAAATCACCCTTCATCCTCCCATTTTCATCAATCTTGAAGATGATGATGATGTGGAGATTTCCAAAATTGATGAAGAAATACACAATAATTTAAACAATCTATTCTCATTCACAGTGAGCTTAAAATATAAATCATCTTCATCAAGTGAATAACCTGGTACCACTCCTAATTTGGCACTTGCAATTCTTCTTTTGAAAACTCAACTGCCCACGCATTACACTGACCATGATTGGGAGGAAAATAACTTGTTAAATGGTTGACTTGCACTCACCTTGCTAAGCCTTTTTCCTATTTCTTTTATTTTTCTTTCATGTGTGTATCATTTTTCCATGTGACATGTGTTTGATGTTCCCTCTCTTTTTATGCTTCTTCTATTTGTACCTCTTCTTCTAATCATTGTTCTTTGTCTTTTTCTTTTGTTTTGTGTTTTCCATTTAGAGATGACACAAAGTGTAGAGACACCCTATGTCTCTTCCATGTTGACCCAAAAGGTCCTTGTCTTTTCTTTTGTTTTGTGTTTGAGGATGATGCAAAGCATTGAGACCACAATGTCTCCTTCATGTTCACTCAAAAACTTTTTCCTTTTCATTTCCTTTTTTCTTTTGTTTTCCTTTTGTGGATGATGCAAAGCATCGAGACCACAATGTATCTTCCATGTTGACTCAAAACAGACTTTATTTTTCCTTTTATTTCACTCGATTTGTGTCAATCTTCAAGTTTTATGCGTATTTGGGGAATGATAACAAGTCCAAGCTCTTTTATAAAAACATTGCAGCAACGAACATATTGACCCCAAATCCATAGATTCCTTATGTGTTTGGTGTGCTTTCTTTTCTAGGGAGCAACTCCCTTTATTTTTCTTTCATTTTCCTTGACATGACATAGCCTAACTTTGAAACATATGACTTGGCATAGAGCTTTCCAAGTTGGATCTTGCGTCTTGTTCTTTTTTTGCTTTTTCTTTTCTTCTCTACTTTCAAGTAATTGTTCATAGAACAATGTGTAGAAATTCCTTTAAAGTGGAGGGAATGCATTACCATAATTCATTTTCATTCTTGGTTCTTAGTGTAGCCTTGTCATTTGTGTGATGCGTTTGTTAATTTGTGGATGACATTGGGTGGGATGTCTATTAGGGAGGGGGTTGGAAGAATCACTCACTGATTCTTGCTCTAGGTCTTGCTTGCAAGACCTCCTTGGTGTTTTGCTCCACCATCTTAACCTATAGGTCCCTTCTCATGTTTAGGTACCCCTAGTTCTCCTGGCCAACTCCACTACCATCACAATTCAACCTACCAAGTCAAATCTTGGTACAATCTTGCAACTCTCACCTTAGCCCTTAATTCACCCTAAAGGCTACCATACCTCCTAATCTTGAATTTTTTTTTGCAGGGGTGTGGAGGTGTTTCTATTCATTGAAATCCATCCAATATTTATTCTTGAGGGTCCTCTTAGCTCCATTTGCAGGTCACTTTCACCAAACCCTCTTTTTAAGCCTAAAAAGGCTACTAGCCTAAGAGCCCCAATTAGGTCTCCTTCTTCGAGAAAATTGGTTATTGCTCAAAATTTTCCAAAGAAAACCTCATTATTTCTTTGAGGTTCTTGGTTCAAATGATCACCTCTCAAATATTTTTGAGGTCTTAGGTATTTATCTGTCATACAAAGCCTCAACTTAAAAATGGGCATAAACTAGGGTTTTAAGCCATTTTTTGGTTGCTTTCAAACTGTCAAATCTTTCATCGACCAAATGAGTTAGTGGATTTTCCTCCTGATTACTAGATATTGGCAAGACTTTCCCCTACCTTCTCCAAAAGGAAATTTACTAAGAACTTGACACCCCTGCAAGTTATGTGCTCTGCACTTCTTGTCTTCCCTAGCCGAACTCTCCCTGGCTCGCCTAGGGAAAGACTTTGAAAACATCTCCTATGCTCACACAAACCCTAAATCCTACCATATTTACACACATGGAGTCTAGTCACTATTTCCAAAGGGCTGTACAATTTTTGTAGTGGGAAAGTGAACTAAATCTCCATTTGCTCAAAATTGTCTGGTTCAGACCAGCAACAGGGTGGAATCAAATTTATTTACAAACAGTGCTTGAAAATGAATAAAGAAACTATCTAATGATACAAAAAGCTTGAAAATATACCACTCTACATACTACATAGATATTAATTCCATGATCAATCCATTAAAGCAATACTACAATACAAAAATCAGAAAATTCTCACAAAACACAGTTAGCTCTTCTTGAATTCAAAACTTCAAATAATTTCCAATGCTTCCAAATTTTCTCTCAAGTCGAGGCACACCCTATATAGTTCAACACAAAGTAGTTATCCTCCCCTTGGTTGGACATGTTAGTTCCAAAGTGGAAAAGTTGCAAAAATGCACCTTTTTTCAACTTTTTCCAATTTCTAGTAAACTAGAAAAAATGAGTTTCATAACTCATCCACTCTTTCCACTCCTTAACCTACTGATCACTACTGAGCAAAAAATAATTTTTTAAAACCTCTAACTCTATCTAAATGGTCAATGTGACCTTCATGGTAACACATCAAAACAAAAAAACTCATCCTAGACTTCCTAATTGCCTAGTGTTTCCTAGGTGCTCCTGCACCAATGTCATTCATAAGTGTTATCTATCTCATCATATTGCATTCCTCTTGGTGGCCAAATGTGACACACTGCATCCCCTAAGTTGTGAATATACAATTCTTTGATTGGTCCTCCTCTTGGAGACGTTAGACACAATGTTCCCTAAGTGACTAAACTTGCATAAACTTAGCAAGACTCCATTGAACATATTTTACTTTTTTCATTTTTCCACCTTGCATAATATAGCTTGCATGATTGTGGTGCCCCTTTTCTTTTCGTTCATAAGCATTTGTCTTTGCGGCACCTTGTTAAAGTTATCAATAGGCATAAATTTAACATGGTTGAGTGGGAAGTCCACCTAGTGGCATGACTTTTCCCATAGCCACTTTTGTGTTTTTCTAAGTGCATACCAACTAACATATGTATCTTACCTATTTGGACCTCCTCACCCTGTGGAAAACTAGTTATGTGGCCCAAGAGTGAGTACATTTGGGCTTTCTCATTGGGGGGCCATCTTGTGTTCTGTCACCCCAAAGTGAGTACACATTCTCTTTTAGCCTAGATCTTATTGACAACCAGTTGGATTAGTGATCGAAGCTTCATTCAGTTCATTTCAACACTTGTGTATTCCTTTGTCCTTATGTTTAGTTTGTCATGGGATCTTAATCCTAGGGGCTTGATCATATCTCTTGATTGTTGCATTCCATCTTTCTAATGTAAGTGCATTTGAACCCTCCTATTAATGTTCATGGCTACTTTAGTGTGAGTTTGAAGCAGGTTCTTCCTCTCACTAAAGTGGGGGCTAAATGTGTTGTAGAAAAATGGCCCCTTGTCATTTCATGGCCTTTTAGGTCTTGTTTCATGGTATTTGATATATTTTGATATGATTTTATGTTGCAACATGGCTTGAACATGCATATTTAGGTACTAAAATTTAAATAATGATGTCTTGTGAAGGTGTTTTGAAGTGTTGTAAGACATTTCTACATTCTTCTAGACTTTATTCATTATAATTCACTTAAAAATCATATTTTTACACATCATCAAGTCCTATTTCCAAGTGTTGTAAAGTCTTGTAACAAGATTTCACACTTTCCTAGGCACAACTTCACTATTTATCTCTTCTTATGACTTAATTGACCCCTTTATACCCTCATATGCTTTAATTAAGTGTATTTTTGGATATTATCCTGACAAACAACATTAAATGAAACTTAATTCCTGACACCTTTTTTTTAGGTCCTAGGTGGGACCCATTCACCATGGATGGCGAATGAGTCCCCCTTGGCCCCAAATTCAAAATATTTTAAATTTCCTTTTGGTATTTTATTAAAAATCACTTGATGTCAGCCTGTGATGAGGTATGAATGGGAAACTACAACACAAGATTGTATAAATAGGCATTTTTCATCTCATTTTACATCTCCTAAAATCTCATTCATTCAAGAAACCTCATACAAACATTCAAGCAACATTCAAGCACTTTGAAGCATCCATTGAAATTACTTCAAACTTGCATTATCAAGGGTTTGGTGAGTTAATAACATTTACATGTTGTTAGTTTATCTTTCCTTTACATTTCATTATTCTACTAAGGGTTTGATTACTACAAGTGGGGTTTGACCAAGGAAAACCCCTATTTGCTAACCCTCAACCATTTTTCCCTCTTGCATGTGTGTTTGCAAACTTAGGCATGCAGATTTATCAAGAATTTATGTGTTGAAAAGTGCAAAGAAAATTCAAATAGGTGTTTCAAGTCAACTTAAGTATATTTCAAGCTTGAAGAGATTTTTTTGTCTGTTTCCCACATAACTGACTTCGGCAACCCGACAAGCAGACATTTCTAGATCTAGTGTTGTAGAGTTGTCTTCTAATTTTCTAGGATTTTGGGAGAGGAATGATTCACCATCAATGGTGAATGAGTCCCACCTTAGGACTAAAAATATGAGTTTTTTTATATTTAGGATCTCGACTGTCATAAACCAATTCTCAACACTATTTTACTAGGAGGAGGAATAATTCGCCACCCTGGGCGAATGAGTCCCACTGTGAAAAATAAGTAATTTTCATCAGCATCCAAAACACTCTGTAATCATCACAATTCATCCAAGTGCACTCAAATTCATCCCTATACTTTTTGTTTTGCATTATTTCTTCATTTACATAGTTGTTTGCATATCACAATGTGTTTTGAAACATAGTTTAAATTGCACTTTTGCATTCATTTTAATTCATCTAGATCAATTAATTGCATTTATTTTACTTCATTTATGCAGAACAACATCACACATAACACTAATTGAATGAACCCCATGCATTTTTTGGTCCTATCTCTCTCCTTTTAGGTGCAAAACCCTAGAAGAGCTAGAGTTGTCCATTATGATTATTTGATCATTGATTGATGTTTGAAAATTTTTTCATCATTAGAATAATAGGGTTTTGTAGGTTCAAAGTCATGGATTGAAATTGAATAACTTCTCCTCTATCTAAACATTTTATAATTATAACTAGCATTCAAGGCTTTGGGGCAATTATAACCCAATTTCAAGCTTATGTGCTTTCAGTTTTAAGCAACGCACTATTTTTCCATTGGGTTTAAAATGAATATTCAAATTTGGATAAAATGAACCCTAACATTACATCTTTCAATTGGGCTTAAAATTGAACAAGGAAAACTCATTCTTCAATTAGTGCTTAAAATTAACTCATTATTGCTTTAAAGGATAAAATTGATAATAGTTTGTTTTGTTTTGTGACTTTTCAAAATTGCCAATGAATGAATATTCAATTATCTCATGCCATTTGGCAATATTGATAAATAGAAACATTCTCTAACACGTTGCAAAATCACCTCCATCTTTCAATTTGGGTTTAAAAATTGAACAACCATGCTACTATGAGAAAAGGCATAGTGTATGTTCTCTCTTTGTGCATGCAAGCAAGTATGATCAAACTAGGAATGTACTTACTTGCTATTGTTCACCTTTAGAGGGCTTTCCTTGGTGGGAAAAAGTACTCACCCTAATGGAATGACCAAAGTGGTAATGAGAATAAGCCAAGCTCTTCCAAACCACTATATAAATATGTGGTTTTGATGAAAATCATAATCAATGGGAAGCGGTACATGATAGCTCTCCCCCGGTATCTTTATGATGCATAAATCCATTTTTCTAAGGGTTAGGATACCTCTCACAAGGATTTTATCATTGCACCCCCTAAACTGGATGCCATTATTATGAACCTTTGTGTAGTAGCCAAAAATCCCTAATATTTGTTAATGTCAAGAGGTCGGACCTTTGAAGTTGTCCCACATATTTGTGGTTCTTAGTAGAATGAAAATTTTGTCATGGGGGATTCATGAGAACTTGAAGCTTGGCTGACCCATAGAAGTGAGTGTCGTGGAGGGGAGCCAATGTGGTCAAGCTTCTAATCATCTACTCTGAATAAGCACAGCTAGAGAAATCCAAGTGGGAATACAACAAATAAAGTCATTTCTATCCTAGGGTTGTAATGCTTGTGAGATAGTTTAACACTTTTATTGATGTCAAAATGATCCAAAAACAAACATTCACTATCCAAAATTTCAAACACTTTGGCTTAAGTATGGACTTCTTGAGTTAGCCTTGATATTACTGCTTGTCTTAAGGATTTATCCTTAGCGATTTCTAAATATCTTGACATTAATCTCAACCCCGTATTTACCAAAGATAACATAGGAAATTGTGGCTTTAACCTCATTATTTTTACAAAATGGACATTGTGAAAGTTATGATGTGTTTGACATAAACATCTAGTTTAGGAACATAATCAAAGATAAGTGTTTGTGGTAAAATTAATTCACCTAAGCAAAGATAAATTGACAAATGAACCTCACATGACTATTTGGAGACCGATTGCTCCTGTTGAACAACCTAATATTCTAGGTGCTATAATTCATCCAAACTTTGAATTCATAAATGGTGAAAAAACAAATCTCATTAGCAGTTTGAGGACTTTCACTTTTGAATATAAGGAAACAAACTCACAATGGAGAAACGCAACAACCATTTTAGATGAAGAAGAGGAACTTGTTGATATTAAGGTTGGAAGGCCCCTATTACCACCACTCACATGGAAATAAATATCTCCCTTTCTTCCATAAAATTAAACTGTTTCAACATAATCTCACAAAAAAATCAAGATTCCTAAGCCAAAGTCTACGGGTCCTCATTTTAGACTTAGGCATCTCACTCCAAAATCCATTAAGAAACACCTTCAAGCAGTTCACAAAAATAGAAACAAGTTGGTAGAAAATTTTTATAGATACACTTCAAGGTATAGCCCAAAATTATTTTCATTCTTTTGGAGTAAAAATCCTAGTCTTTTTCATGATACCCAACTCCTCTAAATGATTCATAAAACAGTTAAAATTTTTAAGGGAAAGTCTCCAACACTCCATTTCAAATGTATTAATTGTCAAACAAAGTATAGTCAAAAGTGGGCATCCATATTTTACCACAACTATTACACTTTGTTTAGAAACTTTCATGCTCGAGCTAGGAGAGCCTGAATAGGTTTGAACATTCCCATCTGTCCTCTTATTTTCTAGGATTTGAATATTTTAGAGGTCTAGCAACATTCTCACTACCTTGGTCTTGTCAAAAAAAAAGGTTCACTTTAGGTCAACATTGGGTCCAACATTTCATCCACCCCTTCATCAAATTGCATCCTTCATCTTATCTATCTTTGCAAAATTTCAAAATATACTAACACTTTGGGACTTAAACATCAAACCAACTTGCTACCTTAGCTACTTTGTATGTGAAATGTATCCTTTTCCATGTACTTAGTTGAGATAGTTATCATCTTTGAACTAATTTATCTTAAAGGTCACAAGTCTACCCTAAATATTCTAAGTTCATTAGCATCTCTTATTCCAACATCAAAACATAAAACTTAAGTCAAAATTGTTGTCCCAAAACACTTGCAAATATCACTTCCCACATAACCCATCTTTTCATTCTCCATTTTCATCATTTCTCCCAAAAGACTTAGAGTGACCATTTTACCTAGGTTTGAGTCAACTAGAGAATTCAAACATTACAAAACTCAACACAACTCTCCCATAGCTGACACCAAATTTATGGTAAATATGATATCACAACAAGAGAGAATAATGGAAAAAGAAAAAGTTACATTTACCTCAAGTGATCCAAATCCTTTAGAATTTGATCCTATAAGTCATGTTACACCATCACAGTAACCATCATCTCCTTCAGGACCATACAAAATTGAAGACATCACAAACAACCCATTTGAGCTCACTAGAGAAGAAATTTTAGAACATCAATCTTTTAAAAGTGTAGCTCCTATCTCCCCAATGTTTGTAGCACAAAGTTTCACACAAGATTTCACAACTCCATCACAAGGGCTAAGTCAAACTTACATACTTAGTCTTGCAACCAGCCTTGCTAAAGATGTTGGTCACACCTTACCATTCAAAACTAATACACTTGTGGGTAATCTTGAAACTAATCCTCCACCTCCCACCATTGTTTGGACACTTACCTTTGGTGCTCCTCTCATTCTCGAAGATCCCAAAAAGCCACACACCCCACTTGAACTTCACTATTCCACCACCACTTCAACATTTCAAGGACACCCTTCTTCATCCACACTTGAGTACCACAAGTGTACCTACCATCATGCAAAGCGGTACACACCAAAAATCTCAAAGAAGCACACAAGGGAATGCCAATACCATATCATAGAATCAACCCTCAAAGTAACTAGGGGCATCTTTATACAATCCTCCAGTGGGTTCATCTATTCCATTTACCATTACAACATCATCCCCTATCATTCCACCTCAAAACAATCCCTTGGTTACAAGTTCTATCAATCCCAGAAGTACCCTGATCATGAATCCTTTGTTTAGATCTTTTGCACAAGGAAATCCTCCAAACATAGGATAGGGGAATCTTTTTAATCAATGGACTCAAGGTCCTAGTGTGTCATTTCGATTGCAAAATTTAATTACATCATCTTTTCCAACAGCTCCCTTTTCTATGCCAAATCAATCAGGACCTCAAACATACATTCCTCCACCTCATTCTACTATATCGCAAGGATTGTTAAACCAAGGGAATCCTCCACCTTTCACTACCAATCCACTAACCACTCAAAACATCAATATACCTAATCCTTCGCAGATGTCTCAACAACCACCTGATCCCACATTGCAAGCACAAAAAACTTATCAACAAGTCATGCAACACCAACAAAAAAAACTAGCTTTAGCACAACAAAAAAAGAAGCACAACAAGCAGCCTTAGCAGCTCAACAAGAAGCTTTAGCACAACAACAATAGCAAGCATAACAAGTAGCCTTATCAATTCAACAAGCATCTTTAGCACAATAATAACATCAATCTCAACAAGAAATCCTAGCACAACAAAAACATCAAACTCAAAAATAATCCTTAGCAAAATAGAAACAACAACAACAACAAGCAGCCATTGCCCAGCAAGCTCAACAAGTAGCTTTAGCAGCACAACAAGTTGTGCAACAAAAACAAGCACAACAAGTAGCTTTATTAGCATAGCAACAATAGTAGGCCCAACAACAAGCCCTAGTGGCACAACAACAACAACAAGCTCAATAGAAAGCTTTACTAGCTCAACATTACACCCAACAATATCAACAAGGATCATATTTTCCTCATACAAATATCATCAATCCTAATGCATATGGAACATATTCATCACTTTCATAGAATATCACACCTTCATACACCCCATATAACTCATCTCTCATCCCATCATATGTTCCTCCACCCAATCTGCAAGATGATCTCGCATCACAATTGAAAGCACTCTCACAAGAAATGGACGACCTTCACATGGGCAAGACAAAGAAACCTCATACACAGAACTTGTTTCCTTACCCATTTGATCGAAACATAGCAATGATACCATTCCCTCCTAGTTTTGAAATCCCCAAGTTTGACAAATACAGAGGGAGAGGAAGTCATGTGGACCATATCAATGAATTTAATGTCATGTGCATGGAAGTGGCTTACAATGATTCCTATCTAATGCGCCTCTTCCCTCGAAGTTTAACAAGTACTGCTATGGATTGGTTCTCTCATTTTCCTCCTAGTATCAAAAAATTTCAAGAAATCATGGAAAAATTCATTGATCACTTTTCCTTCAATCTTGACATGGACATTAGTCTAGAAGAGTTGTATACTCTCAAACAAAATCCAAGGGAAACATTCACAAATTTCTTACAACGATGGAGATAAAGAGCTAGTTAAAGAAAGTGGCCTCTTCCTAACAAACAACAAGTGGGAATCATTATAGCCAACCTTGATCTGAATCTATCATTCCACTTGAAAATGCAATGCATCACATCCTATGGAAAGCTTATTCCAAGAGCCCTTAACATTGAAAGATCCCTAATCTCACAAGGAAATACTCAGACATACAAAGACAATCATCCTTCAACTAGTTCAAATGAGAAACCTCGTGTATGGGCTAAGAACAAAAATTTAACAAATGACAGTGTATTAGATGTTAAGGTCATATTAAGTGCTCCTAGACCCAACAATCATAAAGTTGTTAGAATCCAACCAACTATACAACAAATAGTACCACCTCAAAACAATTAGATCAATAACACCAACATGCAACCAAGGAAAATTGGTAATAGGAACAACTATCCCAAATGCAAGTACACATAGTTATTAGAACCCATCGAGACAATCATGAAGAAACTAGTAGATTCAAATTTTGATAATACTTCCTAACTTTGAAAACTACCAAGAACCCAAGAAAAGCCATCCTAGTACAATGAGCGTGATCTTTGTGACTTTCATAAAATCAAAGGACATAAAACAACAAACTGCATGAAATTCAAGAATATCATCTAAGATCTCATAGAGAATGATACCATATCTATTGAGGTACTAGCTAGGAACCAAGATCTCAATGTATACAAGACCCCTATGCCCAATCATAACAAAGCAAACAACAATGGAAAAGCTAAGGATTACACCAATGTTCAACATACTTATTCCAATGTAGTTTCCTCTTTCGATAGCATTATCACAATTGTCACCATCAAAGGATCTTGTACAGAATGTGGAGTCACCACACGACGTGGCAAACAACCATTCAAGGAGTTGTCCCAACTCAATCTAGGACACAACCTACTTTTCCTACATATAATCCTTGTAAGTACAATCTTGTAGAAGAGCTTAAATATACCCCCACTAAAATATCAATCTTGGAAATCTTGAGGTTATCTCCCGCATACAAAGAAATATTAGAAAAATACTTATATGAGTCATCTATTCCTAAGAACATTGATAATGATCAGTTTCAAGCTATGGTAGGGCATATCACCAGCCATCTTCTCACCTTCTTTGAACAAGACTTACTATCACAACCATCCCATAATAGTGATTTACACCTTAAGGTTTTCATCCATAAAAAACAAGGTCAAAATTGTCTTGGTAGATGGAGGTGTTGGTCTAAAAATTTGCACCCTATAGTTGATCAAGCATCTAGCCTATTCAGAAGACACTATTGAGAAGACAAAGAGTACCACCATCAGAGCATATGATGACCAAGAACGGGTATCACAAGGAATCATTGTGCTCCCTATCCAAGTGGGACCTCTTATTGTAGAAACTACATGCCAAGTACTTGATCTTAATCTTTCCTATAACATACTACTTGGTCAACCTTGGATCCATGCTTTGAAAGTTGTAGCCTCAACCTATCATCAGTGTGTGAGGTTTCCTTTTAAGGGCAGAGAAATCACTATCCATGGAGATCCTAAGCCTTTCTACTACTACAAGAGCCTTGAGGTGAACTTTCATAAGATACCACAAATACCCAAAAATGATGGACTTACACCACCAAGCTCATTTTGTTGACCTATCATCTCTAGCCTCTACCTCAGCATCACAAGTACCTATTGTGAAAAGCATACCCGATGTCAAAGTAGTAATCCAAGATGACGGTTGTGGGAGCTACAAAATATTGAAAGACACCTTTGTCTTAGGATAGTTACCTATTTCTCCTCAAACACATGGGAAACCTACATCTAGCACCAAAGAACTAGAAAAAATCAAGAATGTAGATACTACCTTCACCAAATGGGGATATTTGAATCGAGAAAATGTTCATGAGAAAGATATCTCTAAACTCCTCTATCAAAATGAATGGTGTGTTCCTTTTCTTCCAATGGAAGATGACAACAAATTTCTATAGCTAATGTAGAGCATGGGGTATAACAATAATGAGAAGCTAGGATAGAATGAAAATAATTTACTAAAACCCATAGTTCCTGAGAAATGACTAAAACATATTGGCTTAGGTTGTACTACTAGCAAGGTCACACTTATTGGAAAAGGTATTTTGCTAAACAATTTGAGGCTTCCTCTTGGTCATCTACATCACGTGATACTACCTTAGATGACTTTCCTCTTGATGTTATTGACTTATTTGAGAACAAAACCCTCTTCATGATATCAATAACATACTTTGTCTCAAACAACCAACCAACTGAAATACGTCTAGTATATTCGCAACTCATTGACATGGGCCAACAAGGACCACCGGTTCTAGATTTATTTGAAAATGATGAAGGGATCTCATAATTTATGGGACTTTGAGACAAATTATCATGGGAATATCACAAAGCATGCTTTGACATAGAGCTCAATACAGGCGCATACTATGGGGAGACGATTGAATCCTTCAATCACAAAATAAATAAAATGCATTTAACATGCAGATCTTTGAGTGAAAACCACCTAGTGGAACTATCTAGTCCCAAAATAGTAAAAACAAATAATGCATCCAATAGTGAAAACCTCCCTAAGGTTCCCAAGGATGATGGATCCAATCTCCCCCTTAGTGAAATGCATTGAGAGAAATCAGTAGTACTAGTAGAAAAGGCTACTCCAATCAATTTGGGAACAAAAGAAGAATCTAAGACCACCTTCTATGTTGAATCCTTGTTGGAAGAATAATAGAAGAACCTTGCATCATTTCTTAAAGAGAGAAGAGCTAATATTGCATGGTCATATACAGATATATCAGGCCTTGATCCAGAAGTGGTTGCACACCACTTAGCAATTTATCCCAATGTTAAACCAGTCAAGCATAAATTAAGAAAGATGCACCCTCAGATATCACTATTGGTTAAACTGGAACTAAAAAATCTTCTTAACATTGGATTCATCCAACCAATAGATTATCTTGAGTGGGTTTCAAACCCGATACCAGTTCAAAACCCACTAGGGGCATCAGAATATGCACTGATTTTAGAGATCTGAACAAGGCATGTTTGAAGGATGATTTCTCCCTTCCCAACATTGATCTCATTATGGATTTAATAGTTGGGCATGAAATTTTGTCTCTCATGGATTTCCTTTTATGATACAATCAAATCATAATTTCCAAAGAGGATCAACATAAAATAGCCTTTACTTTTCCATGGGGAACCTATTGCTAGAATATAATGCCATTTGGGTTGAAGAATGTAGGAGCTACCTATTAAAGATCCATGACCCTCATCTTTCATGATATGATGCACAAAACAATTGAAGATTATGTGGACAATGTTTTGGAAAAATAAAAGAAGTGAGTAAATACAAGTCTTAGGAACTATCTTTGATAGACTTGAAGAATAAAAGGTACGACTAAATCCAAAAAAGTGTGTGTTTAGGGTCACATCAAGGAAAATTCTTGGCTTCATCATTTCACAAAGAGGGATAGAAATTGATCTAGCAAAGGTAAAAGTTATCCTAGACATGGAACCACCATAGACATTGAAACAGATGAGAGGATTAGAAGGAAGGTTGCAGTCCATGAGAAGGTTCATAGCTGAACTATCAGATAAGACTCATCCCTTTTCGTATCTTCTCGATAAAGGGATAACCTAAAAATGGGATGAAAAATATGATAAATCCTTCCAACAAGTCAAGGATTATCTGCTAACACCTCTAGTTCTCATACTATCAATACCAAACAAGCCATTGATCCTATATATCTCAGCAACACTAGCAACACTAGGAGCCCTTTTATCACAACATGATCAAAATGGAAAAGAAAGAACCATAGACTACATTTGCAGAACCTTGGTAGGCTATGAGATGAACTAGTCACCCATTGAGAAAACATGCCTAGCGGTAGTTTTCACTTCAAAAAATTTTAGGATTTACATGTTGTCAAACCAAATCAAGCTCATCACAAAGATTGATCCATTAAAATATCTATTATCCAAAGCAACTCTTAGATGAATGGCTAAATGGGTAATGATCTTAATAGAGTTTGACATAGAGTATGTGGAGCATAAGGAAATCAAAGGACAAGTGATCATGTACTAGCTAGTAGAAGCATCCATCTATGATGAGAACCCTTTAATATCTAAGTTCCCTGAAGAATCAATGTTCCTTATTAATCTCACAACTCGTTGGAAGATGTATTTTGATGGATCATTCACCTAACATGGATTAGGAGTCAACATTCTTTTTATCAGCCCTCAAGGTGATTGCATCCAAAATTATTGTAGGCTATCATTCCCATGTACCAATAAAATTTTTGAGTATGAAGCCTTGATCACAAGTCTCAAGCTAGTAGTTCAATGCAAGATACAAGAGATGAAAGTATATGGAGACTCATAGTTGGTTATCAACCAAGTCGATGACGACTATCAAACCAAATATGACAAGCTCACTCCTTACAAAAAGATGGTGGACAATTTCAAAGATATTTTTATAGACATAACTTTTGATCAGATTCCTCGCATGAACAATAGAGTAGTAGATGCCATGGCAACAATTGGATCACTACTAGACATGTCGAACAACATTCTTCAATGTGAATTCTTGGTAGAGCAACTTCTCATATCAACTTTCAAAATCCCTAAATCTGAATTCATGTGTCATTGTTGGTCCTAGATCCCCACGATACCATGACATCTTTACTTACCTTAACAAAGGAACCCTTCCATTAGATATCACCTTGAACCTTTAAAATACCTTTATCAAAAAGGCATCATGATTCATGATCCTAGGTGATACCCTTTACCGTTGAAGCATCGAATGGACATTACTATGATATCTTAACCAAGAGGAAGCCTTAACTACCTTAATAGAAGTAAATGATGGAATATGTGGGTTCCATTCTAGTAGTATGAAATTAGCTAAGAAACTATTGAGGATAGGGTACTATTGGCCAACCATGGAAAAAGAAGCTCATCAATATGTACAAAAATACATCGAGTGTCAACAACATGGGGATTTGATTCATACTCTAGCTCAAGAGTTACAACTAATGATCACGACATGGACTTTTTCATAGTGGGGACTTGACCTCATAGGAAAAATCACTCCAACCTCATCTAATGGCCAAGTGGGTTGAAGCCAATCCTATGATCTACATAATGGAGAAGCAAATAGCCAATTTTATCCTGAACTACCTAATTTTTTATTATGGTGTACCACAAACCCTCATCGCATACAATGGAACACCATTCAAAAATCAAGATGTGAAAGATTTTTGCTAGAGATTCAATATCCAACACCAATTCTCTACACTGTACTATCCCCAAGGCAATGACCAAGCAAAAGCAATGAACAAAACTTTCCTAAAAATCCTAAATAAAATAGTTAATGAAGTTGGTCATGACTAGCATCTGCAACTAAACCCTACTTTTTGGGCTTATTGAACCAGTATTTGCACACCTACAGGAGCAACCCCTTTCTCCCTCATTTATGGATAAGAATCCATCTTTCCTATTGAGGTTGAGCTCCCATAATTTGAGTTTCATTGAAGAATCAGATAAGTGAGGAAGATTACAAAATGTCTCAACTAGATGAGCTATAATTAATGGATGAACATCGTCTTGATTCCCTTAATCACTTGCAAGTGTATTAGAACCAACTAAAATGAAGATATAACAAGAGAATCAAATGTCGTTCATTCCAAGTAGGTGATCTCATCTTAAATAAAAAATACAAGAACCTTCTAGATCAAGATAGCAATGGAAAGTTTAAGCCTAACTAGTTGGGTCCCTTTTTCATCACAACAGGCTATAGATCAGGAGCATACCAACTATCAACCCTTGAAGGTGAACCCTTGTAGGATCCAATCAATAGCTTGCATCTCAAAAATTTGTATGCCTAAACATGAAGGTTGTAAATCAAAAAATACAAAAAAAATCAAAAAATGATCAAAATCCAAAAAATGAAAAAGGATTGAAAAAAGTAAAGAAAAAAATCATCCTCTAGTGAAAACCACTTCAGTGGTGCTTTGGGAAAGTACCTTGGTGAAAACTTGTAAAATAGGCACCTTGCATAAATAAGGCATCTCCATCTATTATTTGGCTCTTTTGGCCTATCATTCTTTACACCACCATTCATCCCCCATCTGCGTCCTTATCATGGCTTCTCAATATAAGGTATCATGAAATCTTTAGAACTACTTGGCATATTCTCAAGGTCAGTTTATCCTACCTTTATCAAAGTAGGATAACATATCACACTAGGGGAATTTCGTTGTGTCACAATCGGGTTCTTGTAAATCTTGAAGTCATGGGATATCTTATCAGAAAATACCAAAAATATTCATAAAATCTTATCTAGAAAATCCAAAAACATTTGCAAAATCATGTACAGCAAAAATCCAAAAAATTCAAAAATTTGTAAAGGAAAAATCCAAAACATCTAGAAAACATCAAAAACCCTATAAAGGTTGAACATCGAAAATCCAAAAAAAAATGTCTCTTGTCAAACTACATTGTCTTTGAGCTTGAATGTAGGCAAGGCCATCATTGATGTGCCCCCAAGACACCCTAGGTCAATCCTTAGCAATTTGTTGTAATTAGTTATCTTTTTTCTATTCATATCTTTGTCTTGTAAATCAGTCAAATCGGTCAAACTATGTGGTCTCTGCATGTATAACATAGGCAAGGCTAATCTTTGATCAACCCCTGAAGCCCGTAGGATAGGTCTTTAGGTTAGGTTCTTGGCTAAAACTTGAAAATTTAGAAAACCCCTAAACATTTGTAAAACTCTCAAAAATCCAAAAACGTCCAAATATTCAAAAAACAAAAAATATTCAGAAAATAGAAAACACAAAAACAATAGAAAATGCTCAAAAAACCTAAAAAGCCTCAAATATTTAGAAAACCCTAAACAACCTCAAAAAATCCACAAAACCTAAACATCCATATAAACTTTCAAAAAGACCAAAAAAAGCCTCAAAAAATTTTAGAAAATACCAAAAACATTGAAATATCCCAAGAAAATACAAAAACCCATCCATCCCATCTCATTTTCACCCACAATAAACTTTCATCCATAATAAACGATCGTCACCTTCAATATTTGTTATAACAAGTAGAAAGATATTGTAGAAAGTCATAAAGTGCAAACCAAAATTCTAAATCATATGTAAACATGTCAGTGAAGTTTATAGCAACGACTCATTTTAGCATTATCATCCTAACATCAAACAACCCTATGATCAACATGTCCTAGGATGTATCCTTCCTGCTATGGACATCAGTATCAGAAATCACATTAGCTAAACTTAAACTAGAAAGGATCTATAGATAACACTAACTATTTATCTTTGATATTTTCTTATAATTTATCTTAATGACCCATTCTGAGGACCTCTCAATGATGTCTATCTAAAATGATTTAGAGAGAAAGGAATGGGGCATTGATCATTATCTTTCATTTGTTGTGCTTGTGGATACTTTTGTAAAATAATCTTGGTGCATATTTTCTTAGTTGTATGTAGGAAGGTCATTTGGATTATGTTGTTGACTATTGCGTATGCTTTGGTCCAATATGTTCTAAACTTCTAACCTACATTCCAACAAGGTTTCTATATGTCAAGGTGTGAACAAGAACTATCCCATCTACTTGTCTAGTCAAAGTCCATTACACTAGATACAATGTCATCTTGGTTATCAATACCTTGATGCATCGTACCTATGTGTTATATCAAACAATAAGGAATGATGAAAAATCTCAATCCTGAAGTGTGAGCATCCCATCCTACATTATTTTGCAGTGTCTCATCACCATCTCTAATAAAGTCTCGATGGATCAAGGACTTGTTGGATCTTTTGAAGCAACCATCATCAACAATGGTCATTCTTTATTCCTCTATCTTCTCTCCGCGCTAACCTAGTATCATGACACTCAAAAACATCATCAATGCATCCACCCTGCATCCACAAACCATCAGAATACATACATCTTATGTCATAATCATAGGCATCCATCAACATAATCATTGCATATCACATCATACATTCTGCATCATCATTTGAGATGTGATGAATAATATAGATTTGTTATTATAAGCACCTTAAATCATTGCATATCATAAAAATTTGCATCAATACATCCATATGCATCATCATCATTAAAACATGCATACAAAATATACAAAAAGAAATACATCCACATCATTTGCATCCATAACATTTACATATCATAATCATTCATCCATATCATATCGTGAAAATATAATGAAAAAAAAGAATATAACATTGCATCCATCCATATCATGATCATCACATATCACATAGGCATAAAATAAAGTGCAGCCATACATGATCATAGATAAGCATCCATACATCATCCATACATCATGAAATAAATTCAACACATCATACATGAATCATTCATATCATATATATATATCAAAAAATGTGTCATGGTACAAAATTTGGATCAGTGTATGTACATCGATGACAAGTACAATATACACAAGGCTATCAAAAAGGATCCCATGAATGTATATCAGCATAAAGAATGGGGAAAAAACAAAAAGTGTCTATATATGAAAAGGCTAGCCCTAGTGGGTACTACCCTCTCCAACCTATCGCTTAGTTTTCTACTCTACATGAGGATGTGTGTCACTACACTGAGAAAAATCTGACAGACAAAAATGCACTGGAACATCCATGTGATAATGCCTCCTATAGTACGCAACATTTGTGACAACCTCTTAGTACAACCTAGCCAAAACAGTTTGATCATGTGTGACTGCTACCATGACCTCAATCTGCTACCATCTCGCAACCTCTTGATCCCTCTCCCCGGTAACAACATGAACTATCTAAGGTTTTTCATCCCTCTTGGCTATCACCACAACCACCTATTATCAAGCCTAGTCTCACTCAACAATCACAACCAAAATTTGTTGGCGGGCCTAGTCTCACTCACTTGTCAAAGCCTGCACCTACAGCTGCAGTTGTTGTATTTGAGCATCTCTAGTATCTGGTGGTGGTGGTGGCACTAGTTGTTTTTGTACTATTGGAGGCTACTGAGGAGGTTGTTGTCCCACTAGAGGATCCCCTAGAACCTATCCATCATGGCCATCCTATCCTCCCTATCCTCTACCCCTAACACCTTTGCCTCGTAGCTTCCCTCTAGGAGGAGCACCTATAGGATCTATGAGTCATCGTGGTGGGACAAACCATGCATCATAAGTAGGAGTGGTATGCACTATGGGTTCACCTTTATCATATTCCCAAGGTTGTACAACCAACTGGAAAAAACTCTCAATGACCTCTAGTGCCAAAATTGCCAATCCCCATGTCGGAACCTCTCTAGCCGATCGTGTAAAAATGGCTCTATAAGCATCATCAAGCCTATCTTGTACATTGCCAAACTATATGGCCACTATGTGAGGAAGGTACTACTTGATCATGATATTCTATCAACCCTACATATAATGGGTTTTTCTGGTGAAACAAAGCTATTGTACATCATCAAACCAGACTGACATCTAAAGCCATGACTACCAACAAAAAATAGTCATATCATCTATCACCCATCACTAGTATGGGAGCCCAATTTGTCCTATTTTCCTGAGTGTGATAGCACCTCAATGTATCCATATGATGGGATCATCTAGCTCCATGTCCACCATCTATATAATTGGTCAGAGCACTGCAATGTGCTCCCATGCCCAAATATGAAGCAAAGTCACACTTGCACTGAGGGCTCTCCCATCACAATATAGAAAATCATGCAAATCATAGTACAAGGAGGCCAACATCACATTCCCCCATGCAAAAAGAGTCCTCCTATATGACATCTACTACCAAGCCAAACCCCATCCTAGACTGAAAAATTGGTCGCGTCTGTCTAGAGCCACCAAACCTGAAATGATGGCTGCAACAATCAATCTAAACATCAACATCTAACCTCTATATGTCTCTAAATCTATTTTTGAGGTGACCAATACAATTTGGTCCATATCCATCACCTCTAGGAAATCATCAAATTTGGCATTAGGATTGTAGATCACATGATCACCGTGGATAGGCAACCGCAATATTCACCACACGTCCTCCAAGGTCACTATCGCCTCTCCTATTGGAAGGTGGAAGGATGAGGTCTCACTGTGCCATCTCTTGCACAATGCTATCATCATACAAATGTGTCCTCACAATAGGTGCATATGCAATGTACCACAATTTGATCTCCCACAGGTGCTCTTGGCACAACTCTGACAAATCACCCAATCTCTCAAGTACTGTTAGTTTGTGCTCTCTCGACATCAATGGTGGGAAGACCTCCTACACTCATGAAGCACACAATGTCAGGAAATCATCAAAATTTGAAGTTATTTGGAATTTCTGGCTTAGAAATCACAAATGCATCACTATTTACAAATGTGTTACTATATTCAAAATCCAAATAGCAACGTTTGATGCATTTCAAAATTCAAATTGACAAATGCTTCGCCATACAAGATGGTGTCACAACTTAGAATTTGGCCTAACTTTCAAATCAGCAAGTGTGTCGCCAGTTATGACTGTGTCACCATTTAAAATTTGAAACCCTAAATTCAAATTTAGAAAAATGTTTCCCTAGACATATGCGTTGCTATATATCATTTGGGCATCACCGATTAAAGTTTGGGAGTCACTATAGAGCGACGCCACCAAATTCTAAATTCTAATGCCTAATAAATGCATCAAAATTTCAAATTTCAAATTAGGTTTCAAATCACTTACCAGTGGTCGTACACCTAGAAGCCATTGGAACTCATGAACTTAATCAAAAATGTGTTGGGGAAGCTCACAGTGTGCCATTTCATTGAAGGGTCAGAGCTCAAATTGCAAGAATTTCTAGAGTTTCAATGCACAAATGAATTGAAAATAACCCCTCTTGACCTATTTAAGCTAGAAAATTAGGGCTTTTTTCCCAAATTTAACCTTAACAATGGGGTTTATTATCATTTTCACCAACTTTTCCAATATGGACTTAGTTTTGCATTGTTTTTTGTGTTCTTGGCATTATTCTTGCATCCTAGAACCTTTTTGAACCCTTGGGGCAGCTTTTCAACCTTTATCGAGAAATCAACCCAAAATTTGAAATTTCTACCTAATTTCTCGAAGGGGTAGGGAGTTAGTTTTATCCTTTCATTGGGGCATCTAAAAAAACAAAAACAAAAAAAAAAATTATTCGAGCAGCATTTGTTAATTTGAAAAGCATTGTTCTTTGAACCGAAGTAGCAAGTACCTCACTTCAAAGTGGAGCAAAATATAGACACTTAAAAATATCCTAATCAATGTCATACACTCGAATCATATTTATTAACATCATTTTCTCTATAATCCATCTTCTTTCCACTTAATTGATTCAATTAGCCTAGCTAATTAATTAATTTCATCATTTTCATTTATTTGGTCTAATTAATTTAATCAGGTTAATTCACTTTTTTCGTACTAACACTTCATCTCATTAAATTAAATAAATCAAAGTATTTAATTTAAACTCCTAATTCATCTTATCAATTAAATATCCCTAAGTTATTTAATTAAATATCATTTCACCCCTCCTCTATTTATTAAATCGTCTAATTTAATAAATATATTCTTATTCCTCTAATTCCCTAATTACATAAATTAAACCTTATTTAATTAGCAATTAAACTAATCTATCCTTTTTGTACAATTAAAACTTTGTTTTAATTTGTAAATTAGCCTTTTTCCTTATCCAAATGGAATATTCTCTCTCCTCCAATCAACTCACTTAGCTTCAAATGCAAGTTAACCCTTTAACCTCCTAAACAAGTTACCTTTTAACCTATGTGAGCAAGTCAAAAGTGTGTTTGTTTGTGGCAATTGTGAGCCTTTGATTAACTTTCATCTTGCATTCTCATCTGTCAATGAGAATCCCTGGTTCATGCCTCCCATCTCCTTCATCTTCAACCGTTGATTAAGGCTTTTAATCTCAACCATCCATTCTTCATCGGCTCTCCTATAAATAGATCACTATTTGGAGACAAATGGATCCATCTTTGTTGCAAACTTATGTTGTTAAATTCACTCACATACTTGCTCATGTTTTACTCACTTTTTATCTTGTTTTAGTTCATTTTAGTTGTGTATTAGCTTCAATCTTTCATTAATGGATTTCATGCATCCATCTTAGTTTGTAAATAAATTAGGGTTTTCATTTTTTAGCATCATTTTAGCTCAATTTTAGCTTAGATTAGCTTAGCAATTACTTAATTAGATCATTTGTAGCATTAAATCATGGTAACTTAGCTTGCATCATGTTTATTTTAACATAATTTAGGTTTTCACACATCAAACACCATGGTTTCATCGATTATCTTCCATAGAATTGGTTGAGACAAGCTCACTATCACGGGATTGGGAAAGGGTTGCCAGTCCACATCAACACAACACCAATTCCACAACAAGATAAATTTCAAATGGATTAGAATAGATTTTTTGATGGATTTCGTATTTTAGTATGTTAAGTTTTGATGAAATGGTTGTTTTTAATCTTGTTTGATCATTCTTGTTGAGATTTGAGTATTGGTGGCTTTGTTATGCTTCAATTCTTCATGGATCAAGAGTAATTTGGGCCATACTAGTATCCTCGCATAGACACTTCTATAACTATCAACATAAAAGTATAATAACCCATAAATTCCTAATTGAATGCTTGGAATTTACAAAGAACAAGAAGCCAATTACAAAGTATTGAGTTGCTTTTCTGATCATCATTATTTGTTTTGAAGCTTTTAGCTTCAATAGTGGTAATGTAGCATATTTCCTTTGAAATATATTTCCTAGTAGTCTTTATGGTATCCAACACCAACTACAAGTGTATTTTCCATCAAGAAATGGTCCACAATGTTCATCACATTTTCTTCCTCGTTCTTTTCAACCATAGACAACTATGTTCACATAGGGGAGAAGGCCCAGTAGTTGAGCACCCTAACTTCACGCTTCTCAAAATCCTACGTGGAAATTTAAAATCACTCCCAATTTCTCACAACATCTTACTTGGAAAGTCCCCTTCTTATAACTAAAGTTTTAGGGCCACATCATCAAATATGATGCCACATCAACATGCTTTTTGTCAACGTGTCCAAAAAGGCCCCAAAAAAAAGTGAGACTGATACATGTGCATCTACATCATGTTTTATTGGGAGTTGATATGGCATCACATGATTTGTTGCTTTTTAGATCTAAGGAATAAATTTCATTTAATTATGGGTAGTCATCATCAACACTAACTACTTTAAAATCACAACTATTGGTCCAATATTGTTAAAAATATTGGGCATTATATAAAGTTATAAACAAATTCTATCACAACTATTGAAACATTCTCAAGTATTAGGTCCTTTCCCCTAATCAAAATGCTAATTGAAGTTAATTTCCTTCTGAAATCACAAATTTGAGTGGTATCATAGGAAAACAAATGGACACCGCCCCCATCCACCAATGGCCCTTGCCCTATTTACTTTACTTCTAGTGAAGGCCCTTTGAACTCCCTCAAATTTTGATCAATGTCAACAACCCAGTCTCAACAAACCTCCCTCTACCTCCATTCCCAAAAAATATCCCTCTACCCTTCCCATGAAAACCATTCCTACTCTCACCAACCCCACTCTCGAATGAACAGTAGAGTTCAAAATAGGTAAATGTCTACTTTTATGAATAGGAAGGATATACACTCTATTTTTTCTTTGGAATTAAAAGGTTTATTATTTATTTCATGTTGTGCCACAATATTATTCTCTTGTATTTTGTGATGGATTCTTATCAAGAATAAGTATGTAACTTGCAGATCTGAGAATAGAGATAAATATGCATCAGTTAGAGTATTGGTTTTGTCCATTCTAGTTGGTTTCTATTTGGTAATGTATCTTCACCATATTCCCCTTCTATTCTTCCACTTTTTTGTTGTACCCGCAATAGGTTTATTTTAATTGGGAGCAACAGAGGTTTTTTGCATCACCATATCTTCCCAAACACAAAAATGGGAGAAAATATTTATTTAGAGGAAGGAAATGCATATGATATACTTGCAAAAGAAGCATTGTAAACCTATTTGTTCTTAGCTACACTATCACATATTTTTTTCATGTCAGGCATCTATAAACTCTCAAAGGAGAGGAAAGATGAAGTAAAATATATAGTTTCAATTCATCAACATGAAAATAAGAAGGGAATAACATGTGACATAGTACAAATCTTCAACAAATGGAAAAATTATGTGAAAGTGGAACACAAAAAAATTAATAAAAGTGATTCTTTATAAGGAGATTCATGTTTATTGAAATACTTGTAGCTCAACACCTTTTTATTTATACACAAAAAAAAATGGAAAGAATGGGCAACGGAGAAGTTTTAAAGACATACCTCCATGGCTCCATCCATTCTTTATGAAACATATTTTTAAGGAATTCTCAGGAACTTCAGTTTATTGATTGCCATTTTATCAACATAAAAACTAATATGTTTAGAGGATAGATGACTCCAAATGTAACATACCAGTTATGTATAGTTGAAAATGGTCACTAACTTCCATATTCATTTGAAGAGTAAACTAACTAATTTTTTTGATGAAAGTTTCTCCAAATTTTACAAACAAGAAAGATAAATAATTTGAGCATTAACTACTATTAACTTACAAAACTAGCTTCTAGTTTTCAAATTCAGCAGAAACGAAACTATTAATAGATTATATAACTGTAAGAACTACAATTGGTTATGAACTAACTTTTCCATTATTTAAGAAATAAATTTAGCATATATTATAGCAATGGAAATTAAAAATATAATATAATAATATTTTGAAGAGAACAGAGAGTTAAGAGATAGTACAGTCTGAAGGCTTCCTGGTAGAAAGCTTGAATCAAGTCTCAGCATTTCAAGGAAAGAGAAATATTACCAAGGGATTTTTCACCCAACCAAAGACCTATTGGTCTCTCGTGTTTCTTCAAGTGAAGAAACCCAACCCTTCATGAGGTGTAGCCTATAAAGGAATCTCATTTACCATCTTGCCATCTAAATTTGGTGTCAAGAATCTATACTACCTTGATCGATATTTCACTCTAGGTTTCCCTAACTAGAATGATTGTCCTGACCAAGGGTATATTTGATTCTTGATGGTTGATTGTTGCTTATTCTAAGCATCATAACCTTGGCCAAGGATTTATAATAATGAGCACGTTTCTCATTTCATCATCTCTTTCACCCTTACTCGGCAATAATTTACTTGACCCTTGAGCTTATACTAACAGTGGCTCAGCTCATAATTTTTTCCTCTACAGTGTAGAAATGATATGTTCTTATCTTATTC
This sequence comes from Sequoia sempervirens, assembly GCA_007258455.2. Taxonomy (NCBI): domain Eukaryota; kingdom Viridiplantae; phylum Streptophyta; class Pinopsida; order Cupressales; family Cupressaceae; genus Sequoia; species Sequoia sempervirens. The sequence goes on along the minus strand of VDFB02356290.1, from coordinate 88,659 downwards.
ACTAGAAGGAGGTGATGATAGTCTTTTGACAGTGTTGAAATGAACTCTTCAATTTTTAATAAATCCAACTAATTAAAACAAAGGAAAATATTAATGAACTGTTATAGAATCAAGGATTAAGAAACAGAGTGGGGTGCTTACATCAAATTAAGCAACAATGGTATAAGTCTCAAGACATCTTGATAGCAAGTTTAGGTGACCAAGACTTGGCTAAAAATATAAGGAAAGATTCAACTAATTGAAGCACCAGAGGTTATGTAAATTGATTGATATTTAATAATCATCAAGCAAGACAAGATTCCAAATTGATTCGCTAACAAATTCATATAAAATCCATATATGAAGTTGTGAACAAGAGAAGTTACCCTATTCTAAGTGATGCAAAAAAATATGCAAAAATAGGGAAAACAACACTGACACCTCAAGATAGGGCTACATTAAACTTAAAAAAAATAACGATAATAAAAGAGGTTGATTATACCTTGTTTAAGCTCATTCGTTGGTTGTCCCTTTTGATCTTCAATACTTTGTGTGCTCCTTTTGATGGAAAGATATGATGAAAGTAGATGCAAAATACTCTATGTGGGATGAGGATTCAAATGGTCTATGTGGATAGTTGGATGAGTGAATGCAAATGCAAAGGATGAAACTTTCAAATGTGAAAAAATGGAGGTTTGAAACTGTGAAGTTCTTGAGACATTGAAACCAAGTGTATGAATGCCTAATGTGTGAGAATGAATGAAAATCATTCATTTTATGGAAAGAAGCCCTAGAGAAATGGATGGTTGAGATCTTTCCAAAATGGAAAAGATGAAGGGTTGTAGTGAGTTGAGGACTCACAAGTCCTCACATCTTGCCATGTGCCAGATGACATGTCTCAAGGAAATATGAGGTGGAAGAGGGTACAAATGATGTGCAGGTACTTGCAAGTACCTTGGGCTAAGGATGATGATGACAAGTGAGAATACCATGGGAATGAGTAAATTTTTTGGAATAATAAATGTGAATTTTAAACTCACATGATTGGGAGATCTTAAGGATAAGACAAGGTTCTCAAAAAGGAAGCTGGGAAGTACCTTTGATAAAACAAGGTCCCCAAAAAGTAGGAGTTTGAACTATGTAAGTGATGTGAGTTCTCAATGATCACATGGGGAAGAGGATATTCCTTGGAGGAATAAAAGTGAATTTTAAATTCACATAGGAAAGACAAAAAATAATTAAAAATTCCTTGGGGGATGGGAGAGTTGACCAAGATGTTGATTGGACTATCTAATCAGTGATTAGAAGACAATTAGTGGCTAATGAAGATTAGGATCCAACTTGCAAAAGTTAGAGGATGTGACAAATCCTAGTCAAGGATTAGACACGTGCACATCCCTAATGAAGAGATTAGGAGGTGGGTTAGGATTAAGAAAAAGGTGATGGAGAATGTGAAATATGAGGAATTAAATAAATGTATTATTTATTTAATTCTTTTGAGGAAAGGGGGATAAAGGGTAAGGTATTTAATTATTAACTAAATACCTTATGGATTTAGAAAAATTAAGGGTATTAATTAAATAATAGCAATATTACTTAATTAATGCAAGTAAGAGGATACTTAGACAAAGAGAGATAAATTTGGGAAAATGTGAGTGTCCAAATTTAGGTGTCTACATTTTTCCCCTCTTTGAGATGGTGTTGCGAATTAGCATCATTTCAAAGAATATTAAACATAGAACCAAAAGAAGATGGTTAGATTGAAAAAGATGCCCCAATCATCAAAGGAGTGACTAGGAAGGAAAGATAATGGGGGTGAAGATGAAGATTAGGGATTGAGGATTCCCCCTTGAGAGGAAATATGAGTTTAAGAGAACATAGGTGTGCTCTCGAAATGCATGAGACGATGGAAGGGGATATGAGGAAGATGATGCAAAGTGATGGATAAGAGAGTATGATAAGTGATAGGAGATTGGGAAGAAAAAATGGATTTAAGGACAAAGGTGGTGTTTCCCTAGTCAAACTACAAGCCCAAAATGGATTGATAATGGATGGTGTTGTCAATAAGGGAATGATATATCCTAAAACAACATGAAGATAAGGAATTATACATCTCAATGATGATGATGAAAGTGTTGTTGATAAGGGAAGGATACATCCCAGAACAACACCAAAGGATTGGGAAGGATACATCTTGATTATGACGACGATGATGATGATTGGATCAAGGCTTGTAGCAAGGCTAGGAACAAGACCAAGGATGTGAAATTAGATTATTTGTGCTAGATTGAATGGATTAAGATTGGGTGGAGATGTGAGATGGATGAAACAAATGAAAATGATGGAGGAATTAATCATGAAATGCAATCCTAATGTGATTTTCCACTTTTGGAGCACTAATTTTTGCTATAGCATAAGACACCAGGTGCTAGGGTATGAAGAACCAAGGCAGACCAGTGTCTAATGCATAAAACAAACACAATAGAAAAGAAGGCTATTCCAACACCCCAAAGTCATGAAGACCTTGATCGGTCCAAGCATTGGAATAACCACAAGCACAAGAGGATACCCCAATGTAACACAAGATCATAGGAGTCTTAGTGGGTACTACACGAGACAACCAAGAAGAAAAAAACAAATAAAATATCAAGATATGCCCCTATGTTTACCAGTCAAAACACACTATGATATGATGGATCAAGGTGACTATAACAAGTAATGATAGGGAGCTAAAATCATAAACAAAATCCAAAAGCATCAAAAGATCACAATCAATTTCAAACATCCTTTGCCATAGGATCAAGGAGATGGATGGGATTGAGGAGGTCTATTAGGAAGGATGCATCCTATTGAGACCAAAGATGGATACTAAACTAAAAGATTGATATGATGCAGGATACTCATAATGATTAGACTTGTTGATACTAGTGGATATCGTTTGTTAAGAACCAACTAGATAAGGGCATAGCTTGATGACATAACACAAGGGAGACAAGACACAAGACTGACACACCCTAAGACCTAGGGGCTTAGGGGCCAATCAAAGATTAGTATTTCCTATGTGAAAGTGCAAATCCCTCATAGTTCGATAAAAGGCTAACAACTAACCATGGATAAACATAGGAAGAGGATGATGGAGACCTCGATGATGGATGATAAAGACTAGACAAACAAAATCCCTGGGGGCAGATCAAATGATTGACCTTGCCTACATGAAAGCGTAGGGGCAACGTAGTTCAACAAAGACTGATGACTGACCATAGATAAAGGATGATGAGATGACTGGGATAAGTGGATGAAAATGATGGAACCGCTATGATGAGACAAGATAGTCTCGTTGGATAAGATATGATGATGGTGATCACATGAACCTCAAGGATGGAATAGTTATCCAAATCATCAAAATGAATTGGGAAAATGATATGATGGAGAAATGAGTGATGAGAAGTGATAGGAGATTCGAAAGATGTGTGAAAGAGGTGGGAGTGAGGATGATGAGATAGATGGAATTGGATTACATGGGGAGTAGCCTATAGCTAGATACCAATGACAAGGGATTATGAGATGGAATGAGGATAGAGATAAATGGATAGGGAGAGAAGGATGGGTGGATAGGAAGATACGGATGGGGAGATGGAAGGGATGACATGATGGATGAATGATGTCTCCAAGGACTATGTCACCAAGAAGGAGATTCCCCACTCTAGATATGTCATGTGTAATGAGGCAAGAGGGATGGAAGATAGAAGGATAGGAAAATAAGGGAGTGAGATGGATATGGATAGGATGTATAGATAAGGAAGGGAGATTAATGGTAGCATGACTAGTAGACAAGGTAGATGGAGGTGGATAAGGATTAGGATAGTGTATATGGGAGGTATGTCAAGAAGTTTCCAAAGCATGTATATATGGTTTCCCCTATCTAAATCAAGATTACGAGGATGGAGGGATTGGGATAAATGAGATATGATGAGCATAATGTGTAAGATAAGTGAGATGGAGGAGATAGGTTAAGGGGATGTAGTTGCTCCCAATTGTGGACGTAAGTTGGATGGGGGATTTACACATGATGCATTTTTGCTAGGTTTTCATCATGGTACTTATCCAAGGCACTTCTTTTCCAAGTTTTCACCATTGGACGAATTATTTCTCTTTACTTTTTTTTGTTTTCAACTTTTTTCACTTTTTTGGATTTTTTTTTACTTTTTTGAATTTTTTGACTTTTGGATAATATGTGGAGGAAGATGGATAAGGATGGGGTGTGGAGTTATAAGATATGTGACAAGGAGATGGATGAAGGACTCAAGCATCAAGTTTCATGTGAGGTATTAAGATCCCATATTTGAAGTGATTGTTTGATGTTGGTACAACCCTATTAGGATAAATAGATTATGCAAGAGAATGAATTAAAGGGATTTGATGGGGGAGATATGTAGGATAATGAATGGGATGTTGGAAAGTGTATAGATGGAATGATGTGGTAGGTGTGTGATGGGGTGATGAGTTCAGGACCAACATTGGCACATATGGTGGTGAATGTGAAAGGATAGAGGATTAGTGGATGAATGATGCAAGGATAATGGAGGAGATGGGATAGTAAATTTTGGGACATAAGGACCTAAAACAGATTTAGAAGATGGAGGATAAGAATGTGTAGCATTGGGATTAGCAGCTTTTGATGTTGATGTATATTTTTCATGTGAAGGAATTGAATCATTTTTCTTTGGGATCCACATAGTTTTGATTTTTTCTTTGGTGGACCTTTGCAGCCAATGGATTTGATTTTTCTTCTCCTCAACATGTCGTTTTAAGGGGAAATGAGGAGCTTTAGATTCATGTGGATCTTTAGATTTATGTGTTTTTTATTTGGTATCCAAAGTTGTTTTAATAGCAATGGGGTGGGTGTGAGGAGATGGATGATGTGGAGTAATGGAGGTAGGATTTTGGGGATTATGTGTGGATGGATGATCTATAGGTATGCGCCTTTGTTGATCCTGATTAGGGAACATGAGAGTGGGATGTTTAATATGGGTGACATGGATAGGTAATGGATGGATGAAAGGATGAATAGGATGAGATGGAGGAGGTGATTTTGGGATATAAGGGCCCAAAATAGACTTGGTGGATGGAGGATGCGTGATGGGTGATAGAGGGACATAAAGACCCAAAATGGATGGAGCAGATGAAGGAAGAATATCGGTGGTTGTTTTGAGCCAATATGATGGAGGAGGAGGCATGGCAACAAATGATTTCGTGGAGCAATGGGAAGAGTCTATATTTCTTTTGAAAGAGGCTCATTGAGGATGTATAGAGGTTGTACCAACATTTTTGGGTTGCAGTGAGTCTTTATAGATATGTCCAAGACATTTTGTATAGGATTGTTCTTTGACTTGGATGGGCTCTAAAATACCTTTCTCATGAAGGCCTAAACCTTTTCCTTGATAGTTCATGGTCTTGAGTATTCCATCCATGATAGGATTTTTGTTATTCTAGAAGAATGATTTGAGTCCATTATTAGGCAAAGGATAATGGGTGGTATATATGATTTGTTTTCATTTTTCTAGGAGACTACCATGGAGGAATGTGAGAGTACCAAGGGGATATAGAAGTGATGTGGGGATAGTAGGTTTAGGAAACAATGGAGTATCATGAGATGGAGATGATGGGGTAACAGCCTCTTGATCAGGAGTGACTAGTAAGGGATCAAGAGAGGGATTAAGTGATATGATAAGATATGGATTTGTGGTAGTGGGTGATAAGGGCTCATGCAATGGAGATGGAGATAAGGGCTCATGAAATGGAGTGGCGGAATCCTAAGTGACAAGGGGATCATAGGATGGAATGGATGGGGGACTATTATCTTGAGGTGGACTAGATGGAATGGTAGGATCTTGATCGAGAGGAAGGGATATGTTGGTATGCTTTGGATCAAATTCTTGTAATGACTCATCTTGTGTGGGTGGCATGATAACAAAGTGTTGGAGGGACTCATCAAGTGAGGGAGATGGAAGGATGGGGGATTCATGAAGTTCATGGGAAGGGATTTTGGTGATACTAGGAGTGGGAGGAGTGGATTGGATTTGCTTGTCTTTGATGGATTGGGTGGATCTAGGAGTAGAAGAGAGTGATTAGGTTTCATTATCTTCAATGGCTCAGTGGCTCTCAAAGTAGATGGAGATTCAATGGATTCGGTGGGTTTGACGGTTTCAATGGTTTGGGTGGTGCTAGGGGTGGTAACATCAATGATAGGTGTGGTACAGAGAAGAGTCTCATCACTAGTGACTGTGGATGATGGATTGGAATGGCATGGTTCCATGACTTCAAGGTGTGGAATTGGGGGTGTCTCCTTTGACATAAGTCCTTGGAGAACCTCTAGAGTGAGAATTGTGCATACTCTAGGCTTAGATGGCATAGTTGGAGTAGTGGATGAAGGATTATGGAGTGGTGGACTAGGATTAGATAGAGGAATGGGATTGGATGGAAGACTAAGGGTAGGTGGAGGATTAAGATTGGATGGAGGGTTAAGGTATGGATATTGGGATGGTGAATTTTGATAGGAGGAAATGGATGGTGGATTAGGACAAGAGGATATGGTTGGTGTATTAGTACAAGAGGATATGGGTGGTGGATTATAATAAAGGCATTGGGATGGAAAATTAGGATGGGAAGATTGAGATGGTGGATTAAGATAGGAGGACATGGATGGTGGATTGGGATAGGAAGATGTGCATGTTGAATTAGAATAAGAAGGTGTGGATGTAGGATAAGGATAGGAAGATGTGGATGTTGGATTAGGATAAGAAGGTGTGGATGTAGGATAAGGATAGGAAGACTGGTAAGAAGGATTAGCATATGGGGACATGGATGGAGGATTGTAATAGGAGTATTGGGGTGGTAGATTAGAATGGGAATAGTGAGATAGTGGATTAGGATAGGAATATTTGGGTGATCGATTGGGATAGGAGGACGTGGATGGGGAATAAGAGAAAGATGCAAATGAAGGATATGATGAAGATACGACCGGGGAAGATAATGGATATCCCTTGTCAATAGTAGCATAAGGATTGCTAGTAGGTGTGGGTGAAGATGTGTGGGATAGCTCAGAGGGGTGATTGGATTTTGGAAATTGGTTGGGGAAAGATTACTAGAAATGATAGCATCAAGGGGATCTAGGTCATATTCTTCTTGATCCACAAGACTCTTGTTATCATTGTCAATGTAATTAGGATTCCCCTTGACTACTATTATTGGTTGCATTGGTGAAGGATAAGGATTCATGATGTCAAATTAGATGGAAAAGGATTTAAAAGATGGGAACAGAAAATTAGAAGGAAAGAAAATGTTATGAGAGGATAAATAAGATGGATTGGAAGATGGAGGAATGGATCTTAAGATTTGAAAAAGCTTAGATTGAGGTTTAAGTTAAGCTTAGATTGGGATTAGATTAAAGCTCAGATTAGGATGACTATAGGATGTGATGGGATTGATTCTACACTAGGTTCAGAGGTTTTAACTAGAGGACATAAGGGCTGACAATCAGACTTTTCTAGATTTAGCAGTTTTCAAAAATTGTCAAGTTTTGCCATTTTAGGAAATTTCACAGGCATACCTTTAAAAGTCCAATTTTTTCCTGAAAACTTCCTAAAAATAAGGTACGATGAATTTCCAAGTAACATTCTAAATTTGAGACATGCATTCCAAGTTATTAATGAAAATAATTTTTAAAAAACTTGAAAAAAATACTAAGTTGCGATTTTGAGGGTCAAGATGAAAGTTTCAAGCCCCAAAAATGTGCTGAAATGGGGGCCAATCGATTAAGGGTCTATTGGGAATCCACATGCCACCTCATAATGAAACCACCCATAAAATTTCAGCCCAAATGTACACCCAAGTCAAAAGTTATGGCCTCTGAAAGTTTTTGCATCAATATCAAAATCCCTGAAACGAAGTCTAGGTGATTGGGATAGATGAACCGATGATGGATATGGACTCTAATGATGTTCTAAGATGCACCCATGTGATTTGATGGATGAAATAATGACCATGGGAGAATGCATATGGATTGAAATGCAAATTATGGATGAACGAAAGATGTAAATGACTAGATGAAGGTCAAGTTCGCCTATGGAAAGTCAAGTTTGTCTATTCAAGGTCAAGTTCACCCATGCAAGGTAAGGTTTTCCCATGCAAGGTCAGGTTTTCCCATTGAAGGTCAAGTTTTTCCATTCAAGGTCAAGTTCGCCCATGCAAGGTCAGTTTCACCCATGCAAGGTCAGGTTCACCCATTCAAGATCAGGTTCACCCATGCAAGGTTAGGTTCGCCAATGCAAGGTCAGGTTTTCCCATTCAAGGTCAAGTTCATACATGCAAGGTCAGGTTCACACATGCAAGTTCAGGTTTGCAAATACAAGGTCAAGTTTTCCCATTCAAGGTCAGGTTTTCCCATTCAAGGTCAAGTTCTCCCATTCAAGGTCAGGTTCACCTATTGAAGGTCAGGTTCGCCCATTGAAGGTCAAGTTCGCCTATCTACTTTCAGACCCTTGGAATTAGGGAAACGGGATCACAAAATGGGTAGATGGACTCTCAGAATAGAGAGATAGATGATCGGATTGGGGAAAACTAGAATGACTAAAGTTAAGGGTAGGTTCTCCCATGTTAGGGGAAGATTCACCCAACTGCTAGTCAATGTTGCCTATTCAGTGAAAGATAGGTGGGAAATGGATACTTGGATCAGGTAAACAAGTACTCAGAACAAGGAGATGAATGCTTGGATCGAGGAGATGAGTGCTCGTGATAGGGAATGGGTGCTTGGAATGAGGAGACGGATGCTTGAAATGAGGATATGGATGCTCAAAATGAGGAAACAGGTGTTCAAAATGGGCAAATGGGTGCTTGAAATGACTGAACGGAAGGTGAAAATGATTGTTAATGGGGAAATTTTTCCCAAGTTAGGGTAGGTTCACCCAAGTTGGGGCAGGTTCGCCCAAGTTAAGGGTAGGTTCACCCAAGTTGAGGGCAGGTTCACCCAAATTCAAGACAGGTTCTCCTATTTGGTGAAAAGTTAAGCAATTCTAATGGAAACAAGTTGATAGATGACTGAGACAAAATGTTGGTTCACCCCTATTGATGGAAAATTCACCCTTGTTGAGGGAAGCTCCGCCCCTCTATAGGGAAAGTTCACATGTTTAGTGAAAAGATAGACAATTTTGACAAAAATAGGTTTAGGAATGACTGAGACAAAGGTCAGGTTTGCCCCTATTAGGGGAAGGTTTTCCCTTGTTCAAGGTAGGTTCACCCTTGTTGCAAAAAATTAGCCTTGACTTAGTGAAAATAGTTATGGAAAAGTACCAAAACACAGCAAACAACAAGAAGAAGGTAAGGCTAACTTGACTAAACAGAAATTCATTGGTTTCACACAAAGAAGATAGTACAAATAGCACAATCCTAAGATTAGTAAGAGGGTATGGCCAACACGGTCCTCTAACTAGGATGAACAAGGAAACTAAGTATTCCTTGATATATGATTGGGGCGTGAGGCACAACCATGAACACTAGCCCATCTACAAGTGTGAATCAGAAACCCCAGCAAGATATTGAAGGCTCATACCAACTCTTCACGTCTATCTAGGTATCACCCTAGCTTTGACACTCTTCCAAACACGAGGTGACTAGATTGGGGTACATCTTTAGCTATCCCCCCCTTTGTATACCCCATCAATACACATGGTTGGGATCATCCCTTGGGGTGATGAAAATCTTCAAGCAGGTCTCACTAAAGAAGAAAACACTAACTATATTCAGCTACTCCCCAGGCTCACATGAAGTGCAAGGGGAAAGCTTAGATGGAATAGTGTCCTCTGAGGTGACACAATGGACTTCTAAAATACAGCAATCAAAATATTTGACTCCCCCTAGTTAAACTATGTGCCTAAATATTAGAAAAAATGAAAAAGAAAACAACTAACTAACAACTAGACCAGTCCACCCTGCAACAAATATGTTAGAATTTTTTCTCTTACTCTTCAATAAGCATTGACAACTGCACAAATGTTAGAAAAACTAACAAAAATTCCAATAGGATGGTTTAGGGGGTTAGTAATAATCAAAATCAACCAAAACAAAGTCTGAAAATAAAATTTACACACTATTTTTACCTTGTAGAAGCCTTTGTTTAGGGTAGGTTCACCCCTCCTTAGGCAGGTTCGCCCCTCTATAAGGGCAAGTTTTCCGCTCTATAGAAAATAGACTAAAACTAAACTTTAAACTGATGTTGTACCTCTATTAAGGGAAGGTTCGGCCCTCTGTAGAAAACAGACTAAAACTGAACTTTAAACTATTATTTTACCTCTATTAAGGGTAGGTTCACCCCTCTATAAGGGCAGGTTCAGCCCTCTGTAGAAAATAGTGAAAAAATAGGCTATAACTGAACTTTAAACTATTGTTTTACCTCTGTTAAGGGTAGGTTCGCCCCTCTGCAAAAAATAGTGAGAAAACAGACTAAAACTAAACTTTAAACTATTGTTTTACCTCTATTAAGGGCAGGTTCTCCCCTCTATAGAAAATAGTGAGAAAACAAACTAAAACTAAAATTTAAATTGTTGTTTTACCTTTGTTAAGGGAAATTTCACCCCTCTGTAAGGGAAATTTCACCCCTCTACTAAAATTAGTGAAGAAGCAGGGGGTTCTAATACTCAGAAGGGTGACTCTACAGGGCAGGTTTACCCCTGTGCGGGTTGGGTTCACCTATTTGGGGGTAGGGTTGCCCCTCCTTGGGTAGGTTCACCCTTGTTTAGGGGAAGGTTCGCCTCTCTGTGACTTGAACCTATAAAATGTCAAAAAATAGCAAACATAAAAACAAGAGACCCATTTGTGGGTCCCACTGGGCATGCCAGAAATGTGAACAAGTGAAGTTATCCTATTCTAAGTGATTCAAAACAAAAAGAAAAAATAAGAAAAAAAACACTAACACCTCAAGATAGGGCTATGTTAAACTTAAACAAAACAAAGATAATAAAGAAGTTGATTATACCTTGTTTAAAAACATTCTTTGGTTGACCCTTTTGATCTTCAATGCTTTGTGTGCTCATTTTGATGGAAAGATATGATGAAAGTAGATGCAAATGCAAAGTATGAAGCTTGCAAATTTGCAACAATGGAGGTTTGAAAGTGTGAAGTGCCTGAGAGCTTGAATGCAAGTGTATGAATGCCTAATGTGTGAGAATGAATGAAAATCATTCATTTTATGGAAAGAAGCCCTAGAGAAATGGACGCTTGATATTTTTCCAACATGGGCAAGATGAAGGGTTGTAGTGAGTTGAGGACTCACAAGTCTTCACATCTTGCCATGTGGTGGATAAGGTTTCTCAAGGACATATGAGGTGGAAGAGGGTACAAATGATGTGGAAGTACTTGCAAGTACCTTGGGCTAACGATGATGACAAGTGAGAGGACCATGGGAATGAGTGAAGTTGTTGGAATAATAAATGTGAATTTTAAATTCACATGATTGGGAGATCTTAAGGATAAGACAAGGTTCCCAAAAAGGAAGATGAGAAGTACCTTGGATAAGACAAGGTCCCCAAAAAGTAGACTTTAACCCATGTAAGTGTTGTGAGTTCTCAATGATCACATTAGGAAGAGAAGATTCCTTGGAGGAATAAAAATGAATTTTAAACTCACATAGGGAAGACAAAACAGAATTAAAAATTCCTTGGGGGATGGGAGATTTGACTAAGATGTTGATTGGACTAGCTAATCCGTGATTAGAAGACAATTAGTGGCTAATGAAGATTAGGATCCAAATTACAAAAGTTGGAGGATGTGACACATCCTAATCAAGGATTAGACATGTGCACATCCCTAATGAAGATATTAGGAGGTGGGTTAGGATTAAGAAAAATGTGATGGAGAATGTGGTATGTTGGTGCAGGAGCAGCTATTTGATTTCTTGCCTCCATAAGGTCATTTGTAAATAGTTTATCTATTTTGTATATTGAGTCTTATAATAAGGTTTATAAAACCATTTTAGAGGTGTTTGAGTCTTAGTAAGTAATATTTTAAGTCATTTGTCAAATAATGTTTAAAGTTGGTCCATATTGTAAAAATTGTAAAAGTTGCTCAAAAACATTGTCAAGCAACTTCTCAAAAAGTGTCATTAAGGTGTTTTGTCAATAAACTAATAAAAAGGTAGTTGAAAATGGTTGGTTTTATTTTTAAATGTATAAATACACCCTCAAAAACTCGAATTGGGGGTTGGAGACATCATTTTTGAAGTTAAATAAATGGAAACCTCAAGTTTGGTATGCATTTTCTGATTTTTACATTGTTACCAAGATGAAGTTGTGTTTTGTACGGATTTTTTATGGGATCAAATAATGGATTATCATATATGGATGGAAATATCTCTATTTATAGTTTCCAATTATTTTTGTCTCATTGAATTTTATTGAGTTTTGTGGGAGATATGATTATTTTGGTGAGACTGTCTATTCTAACAATATTGTGCAGAATTTACAGTCTGAAAAGTGTGATGGTATGGAATATAAATTATATATTTTGGATTTGAAACAAAATTTATTTTGTTACCATGTGAATCCAGTTTCATTTTATTCAAGTCTCATCAAATTTCATTAATATTTGAATGAGTTATGACCATTTTTGTGAGGGTAGGTCTGAACCCTACCTAGGGTTTGCAGTTTTGGTAAAAATACAATAACTTTCATTTCAGCCGTTGGATCCTTATAATAATTGGAAGAGAAGTGTATCACTATGATTTCTTCAATCTCACCAGAGGGATTGGCTTAATTAATTTTTTGTAGAATTTATTAATGACTGTTCATGGCAATAAATTGTGGGCTGCCATAGTTATGTTTCCAATGTGATATACAATGCTTAATAACATGTGTTATACAAAGAATGTTTTGGATTATTATTGAAGGTTTGTGAGATGTTTTGTGAATCCTCATAGCTCTACATCAAATTGGTATTAGAGCCTAGAAAAAATATGGGCTGGTGAAGTTTTTTGGTTTGGTGTTTGTGGTTGTGTGTTGTGCAGGTTGAGGAAGAAACCCTGATTGCCTAGGTGTGGCAAAGTAAAGTGGAAGCAAGGAGAGACTTACTTGTGGAGATGGATTTGTTGAGAATATTGGAAAGATATTTGCAGGTTGAGGATTCAAGAAATAAGGAAAAGAGAATAAAAATATTTGAGAAAGAAGGAAAGAAAGAAAAGGATAAGGGAAGAGAAGATGGACAAAGAGATTGCTGAGTTGAAGCGAGAATTGAAACGACTTGAAGAAGAGTTCCAAGAATCCATGATGAAGATGGAACAAATAATGAAAAAAGATACAAGTTGGCATTTGAAATTGAAAAGGAATATGGTTTGGCCTCTATATAAGATTATGAAAAAGCAAAGAAAACAAAAGAAGGCAGCAAATGAGACAAAGGTAAAGTTTGATTCTACTATTCAAGTTGAGCAAGGTAAGTTGCATGTTGAGATGCATGATATTCCAATTGTGTTTGAAGATGAACATGTTTATGTTGAGATTAATGATATGGTTGTTGTTGGTACTCAAGTAGTTGATGAAATTGTTCTTGATGAACAAGTTGAGAAGGTTGTTGATGTTACTAATAACCTTGGTATTGATACTCAAGTTGATGATGATAAAGTTATTGATAACATTGATGTTGATATTCATGATCAAGTTGTTGTTGATAATAAAGTTGTTAATAAAGATGTTGTAGATTTGTTTGCTAATGAGGTATATGAAGATTTTAAAGAGTATGATGCAAGTTATGGTTATGGTGAAAATTTTGTTTTATGGTACTCTAATGATGAGAATGAAGATATAGATGATGCTACTAAAGTTTATACACAAGAAATAGAGTTTTGGAGCCTAGAGGTTGAGAAGATGATGGAGAAGAGATGGTATAAGAGGAAGAGGAAGAAGGACCCAAGGAAACTTTCCAAGATGAAGGACAAAGTGCAAAGGAATTGGAAGATCAGGAAGAAGACAATTCAAAGGGGCTTGAATTCTTTTGCCCTCGGGAGTTTGGTGCAGGAGCACCTATTTGATTTCTTGCCTCCATAAGGCCATTTGTAAATAGTTTATCTATTTTGTGTATTGAGTCTTATAATAAGGTTTATAAAACCATTTTAGAGGTGTTTGAGTCTTAGTAAGTAATATTTTAAGTCATTTTTCAAATAATGTTTAAAGTTGGTCCATATTGTAAAAATTGTAAAAGTTGCTCAAAAACATTGTCAAACAACTTGTCAAAAAGTGTCATTAAGGTGTTTTGTCAACAAACTAATCAAAAGGTAGTTTAAAATGGTTGGTTTTATTTTTAAGTGTATAAATACACCCTCAAAAACTCGAATTGGGGGTTGGAGACATCATTTTTGAAGTTAAATAAATGGAAACCTCAAGTTTGGTATGTATTTTCTGATTTTTACATTGTTACTAGGCTGAAGTTGTGTTTTATACGGATTTTTATGGGATAAAATAATGGATTATTATATATGGATGGAAATATCTCTATTTCTAGTTTCAAATTATTTTTGTCTCATTGAATTTTATTGAGTTTTGTGGAAGATGTGATTATTTTGGTGAAACTGCCTATTCTAACAATATTGTGTAGAATTTATAGTCTGAAAAGTGTGATGGTACAAAATATAAAGTCTATATTTTGGATTTGAAACCAAATTTATTTTGTTACCATGTGAATCTACTTTCATTTTCTTAAAGTCTCATCAAATTTAATTAAGATTTGAATGAGTTATGACCATTTTTGTGAGGGCAGATCTGAACCCTACCTAGGGTTTGCAGTTTTGGTAAAAATACAATAACTTTCATTTCAACCGTTGGATTCTTATAATAATTGGAAGAGAAGTGTATCACTATGATTTCTTCAATCTCACCAGAGGGATTGGCTTAATTAATTTTTTGTAGAATTTATTAATGACTGTTCATGGCAATAAATTGTGGGCTGCCATAGTTATGTTTCCAATGTGATATACAATGCTTAATAACATGTGTTATACAAAGAATGTTTTGGATTATTATTGAAGGTTTGTGAGATGTTTTGTGAATCCTCATAGCTCTACATCAAATTGGTATTAGAGCCTAGAAAAAATATGGGCTGGTGAAGTTTTTTGGTTTGGTGTTTGTGGTGTGTTGTGCAGGTTGAGGAAGAAACCTGATTGCCTAGGTGTGGCAAAGTAAAGTGGAAGCAAGGAGAGACTTGCTTGTGGAGATGGATTTGTTGAGAATATTGGAAAGATATTTGCAGGCTGAGGATTCAAGAAATAAGGAAAGAGAAGAAAAAGAGTTGAGAAAGAAGGAAAGAAAGAAAAGGATAAGGGAAGAGAAGATGGACAAAGAGATTGCTGAGTTGAAGGCGAGAATTGAAACGACTTGAAGAAGAGTTCCAAGAATCCATGATGAAGATGGAACAAATAATGAAAAAAGATACAAGTTGGCATTTGAAATTGAAAAGGAAGATGGTTTGGCCTCTATATAAGATTATGAAAAAGCAAAGAAAACAAAAGAAGGCAGCAAATGAGACAAAGGTAAAGTTTGAATCTACTATTCAAGTTGAGCAAGGTAAGTTACAAGTTGAGATGCATGATATTCCAATTGTGTTTGAAGATGAACATGTTTGATGTTGAGATTAATGATATGGTTGTTGTTGGTACTCAAGTAGTTGATGAAATTGTTCTTGATGAACAAGTTGAGAAGGTTGTTGATGTTACTAATAACCTTGGTATTGATACTCAAGTTGATGATGATAAAGTTATTGATAACATTGATGTTGATATTCATGATCAAGTTGTTGTTGATAATAAAGTTGTTAATAAAGATGTTGTAGATTTGTTTGCTAATGAGGTATATGAAGGTTTGAAAGAGTATGATGCAGGTTATGGTTATGGTGAAAATGTTGTTTTATGGTACTCTAATGATGAGAATGAAGATATAGATGATGCTACTAAGGTTTATACACAAGAAATAGAGTTTTGGAGCCTAGAAGTTGAGAAGATGATGGAGAAGAGATGGTATAAGAGAAGAGGAAGAGGAAGAAGGACCCAAGGAAACTTTCCAAGATGAAGGACAAAGTGCAAAGGAATTGGAAGATCAGGAAGAAGACAATTCAAAGGGGCTTGAATTCTTTTGCCCTCGGGAGTTTGGTGCAAGAGCACCTATTTGATTTCTTGCCTCCATGAGGCCATTTGTAAATATTTTCTCTATTTTGTGTATTGAGTCTTATAATAAGGTTTATAAAACCATTTTAGAGGTTTTTGAGTCTTAGGAAGTCATATTTTAAGTCATTTGTCAAATAATGTTTAAAGTTTGTCCATATTGTAAAAAATGTAAAAGTTGCTCAAGAAAGTTGTCAAGCAACTTGTCAAAAAGTGTCATTAAGGGGTTTTGTCAACACACTAATCAAAAGGTAGTTGGAAATGGTTGGTTTTATTTGTAAATTTATAAATACACCCTCAAAAACTCGAATTGGGGTTGGAGACATCATTTTGGAAGTTAAATAAATGGAAACCCCAAGTTTGGTATGTATTTTCTGATTTTACATTGTTACAGGCTAGCCAGGTTTTATACGGATTTTCATGGGATAAAATAATGGATTATTTACATGGAAACATCTTTGTTTCTAGTTTCTAATTATTTTTGTTTCATTGAATTTTATTGAGTTTTGTGGAAGATGTGACTATTTTGGTGAGACTTCCCTATTCTAACAATATTGTGCATAATTTACAGTCTGAAAAATGTGATGGTATGGATTATAAATTCTATATTTTGGATTTGAAACCAATTGGATTTTTGTTACCATGTGAATCTAATTTCATTTTCTTCAAGTCTCATCAAATTTCATTAAAATTTGAATAAGTTATGACCATTTTTGTGAGGGCGGATCTGAACCCTACCTAGGGTTTGCAGTTTTGGTAAAAATACAATAACTTTCATTTCAACCGTTGGATTCTTATAATAATTGGAAGAGAAGTGTATCACTATGATTTCTTCAATCTCACCAGAGGGATTGGCTTAATTAATTTTTTGTAGAATTTATTAATGACTGTTCATGGCAATAAATTGTGGGCTGCCATAGTTATGTTTCCAATGTGATATACAATGCTTAATAACATGTGTTATACAAAGAATGTTTTGGATTATTATTGAAGGTTTGTGAGATGTTTTGTGAATCCTCATAGCTCTACATCAAATTGGTATTAGAGCCTAGAAAAAATATGGGCTGGTGAAGTTTTTTGGTTTGGTGTTTGTGGTTGTGTGTTGTGCAGGTTGAGGAAGAAACCCTGATTGCCTAGGTGTGGCAAAGTAAAGTGGAAGCAAGGAGAGACTTGCTTGTGGAGATGGATTTGTTGAGAATATTGGAAAGATATTTGCAGGTTGAGGATTCAAGAAATAAGGAAAGAGAGGAAAAAGAGTTGAAAAGAAGGAAAGAAAGAAAAGGATATAAAAGAGAAGATGGACAAAGAGATTGTTGAGTTGAAGGGAGAATTGAAAAGATTGAAGAAGAGTTCCAAGAATCCATGATGAAGATGGAACAAATGATGAAACAAGATACAAGTTGGCATTTGACATTGAAAAGGAAGATGGTTTGGCCTCTAAATAAGATTATGAAGAAGCAAAGAAAACAAAAGAAGGCAGCAAATGAGACAAAGGTAAAGTTTGAATCTACTATTCAAGTTGAGCAAGGTAAGTTACAAGTTGAGATGCATGATATTCCAATTGTGTTTGAAGATGAACATGTTGATGTTGAGATTAATGATATGGTTGTTGTTGGTACTCAAGTAGTTGATGAAATTGTTCTTGATGAACAAGTTGAGAAGGTTGTTGATGTTACTAATAACCTTGGTATTGATACTCAAGTTGATGATGATAAAGTTATTGATAACATTGATGTTGATATTCATGATCAAGTTGTTGTTGATAATAAAGTTGTTAATAAAGATGTTGTAGATTTGTTTGCTAATGAGGTATATGAAGGTTTGAAAGAGTATGATGCAGGTTATGGTTATGGTGAAAATGTTGTTTTATGGTACTCTAATGATGAGAATGAAGATATAGATGATGCTACTAAGGTTTATACACAAGAAATAGAGTTTTGGAGCCTAGAAGTTGAGAAGATGATGGAGAAGAGAGATGGTATAAGAAGAAGAGGAAGAAGGACCCAAGGATAATTTCCAAGATGAAGGGACAAAGTGCAAAGGAACTGGAAGATCGGAAGAAGACAATTCAAAGGGGCTTGAATTCTTTTGCCTCTGAGTTTGGTGCAGGATGTTCCATTTGATTTCTTGCCTCCATAAGGCCATTTGTAAATAGTTTATCTATTTGTGTATTGAGTCTTATAATAAGGTTTATCAAACCATTTTAGAGGTGTTTGAGTCTTAGTAAGTAATTTTAAGTCATTTGTCAAATAATGTTTAAAGTTGGTCCATATTGTAAAAATTTGTAAAAGTTGCTCAAAACATTGTCAAGCAACTTGTCAAAAGTGTCATTAAGGTTTTTTGTCAACAAACTAATCAAAAGGTAGTTTAAAATTTGTTGGTTTTATTTTTAAGTGTATAAATACACCCTCAAAAACTCGAATTGGGGGTTGGAGACATCATTTTTGAAGTTAAATAAATGGAAACCTCAAGTTTGGTATGTATTTTCTGATTTTTACATTGTTACTAGGCTGAAGTTGTGTTTTATACGGATTTTTATGGGATAAAATAATGGATTATTATATATGGATGGAAATATCTCTATTTCTAGTTTCAAATTATTTTTGTCTCATTGAATTTTATTGAGTTTTGTGGAAGATGTGATTATTTTGGTGAAACTGCCTATTCTAACAATATTGTGTAGAATTTATAGTCTGAAAAGTGTGATGGTACAAAATATAAAGTCTATATTTTGGATTTGAAACCAAATTTATTTTGTTACCATGTGAATCTACTTTCATTTTCTTAAAGTCTCATCAAATTTAATTAAGATTTGAATGAGTTATGACCATTTTTGTGAGGGCAGATCTGAACCCTACCTAGGGTTTGCAGTTTTGGTAAAAATACAATAACTTTCATTTCAACCGTTGGATTCTTATAATAATTGGAAGAGAAGTGTATCACTATGATTTCTTCAATCTCACCAGAGGGATTGGCTTAATTAATTTTTTGTAGAATTTATTAATGACTGTTCATGGCAATAAATTGTGGGCTGCCATAGTTATGTTTCCAATGTGATATACAATGCTTAATAACATGTGTTATACAAAGAATGTTTTGGATTATTATTGAAGGTTTGTGAGATGTTTTGTGAATCCTCATAGCTCTACATCAAATTGGTATTAGAGCCTAGAAAAAATATGGGCTGGTGAAGTTTTTTGGTTTGGTGTTTGTGGTTGTGTGTTGTGCAGGTTGAGGAAGAAACCCTGATTGCCTAGGTGTGGCAAAGTAAAGTGGAAGCAAGGAGAGACT
The DNA here is from genome assembly GCA_007258455.2 of Sequoia sempervirens. NCBI lineage: Eukaryota > Viridiplantae > Streptophyta > Pinopsida > Cupressales > Cupressaceae > Sequoia > Sequoia sempervirens. The sequence continues at coordinate 69,197 of VDFB02356290.1, read as the reverse complement.
TACTTGTGGAGATGGATTTGTTGAGAATATTGGAAAGATATTTGCAGGTTGAGGATTCAAGAAATAAGGAAAAGAGAATAAAAATATTTGAGAAAGAAGGAAAGAAAGAAAAGGATAAGGGAAGAGAAGATGGACAAAGAGATTGCTGAGTTGAAGCGAGAATTGAAACGACTTGAAGAAGAGTTCCAAGAATCCATGATGAAGATGGAACAAATAATGAAAAAAGATACAAGTTGGCATTTGAAATTGAAAAGGAATATGGTTTGGCCTCTATATAAGATTATGAAAAAGCAAAGAAAACAAAAGAAGGCAGCAAATGAGACAAAGGTAAAGTTTGATTCTACTATTCAAGTTGAGCAAGGTAAGTTGCATGTTGAGATGCATGATATTCCAATTGTGTTTGAAGATGAACATGTTTATGTTGAGATTAATGATATGGTTGTTGTTGGTACTCAAGTAGTTGATGAAATTGTTCTTGATGAACAAGTTGAGAAGGTTGTTGATGTTACTAATAACCTTGGTATTGATACTCAAGTTGATGATGATAAAGTTATTGATAACATTGATGTTGATATTCATGATCAAGTTGTTGTTGATAATAAAGTTGTTAATAAAGATGTTGTAGATTTGTTTGCTAATGAGGTATATGAAGATTTTAAAGAGTATGATGCAAGTTATGGTTATGGTGAAAATTTTGTTTTATGGTACTCTAATGATGAGAATGAAGATATAGATGATGCTACTAAAGTTTATACACAAGAAATAGAGTTTTGGAGCCTAGAGGTTGAGAAGATGATGGAGAAGAGATGGTATAAGAGGAAGAGGAAGAAGGACCCAAGGAAACTTTCCAAGATGAAGGACAAAGTGCAAAGGAATTGGAAGATCAGGAAGAAGACAATTCAAAGGGGCTTGAATTCTTTTGCCCTCGGGAGTTTGGTGCAGGAGCACCTATTTGATTTCTTGCCTCCATAAGGCCATTTGTAAATAGTTTATCTATTTTGTGTATTGAGTCTTATAATAAGGTTTATAAAACCATTTTAGAGGTGTTTGAGTCTTAGTAAGTAATATTTTAAGTCATTTTTCAAATAATGTTTAAAGTTGGTCCATATTGTAAAAATTGTAAAAGTTGCTCAAAAACATTGTCAAACAACTTGTCAAAAAGTGTCATTAAGGTGTTTTGTCAACAAACTAATCAAAAGGTAGTTTAAAATGGTTGGTTTTATTTTTAAGTGTATAAATACACCCTCAAAAACTCGAATTGGGGGTTGGAGACATCATTTTTGAAGTTAAATAAATGGAAACCTCAAGTTTGGTATGTATTTTCTGATTTTTACATTGTTACTAGGCTGAAGTTGTGTTTTATACGGATTTTTATGGGATAAAATAATGGATTATTATATATGGATGGAAATATCTCTATTTCTAGTTTCAAATTATTTTTGTCTCATTGAATTTTATTGAGTTTTGTGGAAGATGTGATTATTTTGGTGAAACTGCCTATTCTAACAATATTGTGTAGAATTTATAGTCTGAAAAGTGTGATGGTACAAAATATAAAGTCTATATTTTGGATTTGAAACCAAATTTATTTTGTTACCATGTGAATCTACTTTCATTTTCTTAAAGTCTCATCAAATTTAATTAAGATTTGAATGAGTTATGACCATTTTTGTGAGGGCAGATCTGAACCCTACCTAGGGTTTGCAGTTTTGGTAAAAATACAATAACTTTCATTTCAACCGTTGGATTCTTATAATAATTGGAAGAGAAGTGTATCACTATGATTTCTTCAATCTCACCAGAGGGATTGGCTTAATTAATTTTTTGTAGAATTTATTAATGACTGTTCATGGCAATAAATTGTGGGCTGCCATAGTTATGTTTCCAATGTGATATACAATGCTTAATAACATGTGTTATACAAATAATGTTTTGGATTATTATTGAAGGTTTGTGAGATGTTTTGTGAATCCTCCTAGCTCTGAATCATATGTGAGGAATTAAATAAATTTATTATTTATTTAATTCTTTGAAGGAAAGGGGGATAAAGGGTAAGTTATTTAAGTATTAACTAAATACCTTAGGGATTTAGAAGAATTAAGGGTATTAATTAAATAATAGCAATATTACTTAAATAATGCAAATAAGAGAATACTTAGACAAAAAGGGATAAATTTGGACAAATGTGAGTGTCCAAATTTAGGTGTCTATAGAAGCAATGTAATATTCATCATTCATGATTCAACAAATTTAAAAGACACTTAAATAACGTGCTTGGGAAATGTGAAACCGAAATCTGATAGTCCTTCAAGTGTTCCCTCCCTGCAAACTAACAAATGGCAACAGTTGTTTCATGATCCTTCTCTAACCGGAAGAATGCAACTATGGCAGAATTCTAAGGAGTAAAGTGTTCAAACCATCGCTTGAGCATAGAGTGTCGAACATAAGAAAATAGCGTCCAAGCCATGGTATTGCCTGATAGAAAATCAAATAATCAAATGCCAAAAGAGAGCCCCCTGAAAGAAGAATGCCAACTCCTATATCTCTAATGAAATCCAAGACCAAGAGGAAACATTTGCTTGTGTCCTTGGACGCTTCAACATAACAAGGTGGCAAGGAGTTACCACCTCCATCATCTTAAATGGAAAAAAAAAAGATTTACGATGAGAAATTCAATCCAAACTTAGAACATTATTACTCATGTTCGAAAATTTATAAATTTTCATAAATATCGGATAGTAATATATAAACCAATTCCTTACTCCAAGTTGCACCTAAAGAACTAAATATCATTGGGACTTCAAAAGGAGAACGAAGATACTCTTTTAAAGTTGACTTGTTTCGCCCTATCTAAAGTTGAAGTTAATTACTTATTTTTAAAATTATTTAATTAAGTGTGATAATAACACAAGGTTACAACTATTGCGTTAGCAACCTTACACTAAACTTGTGAATTTATGGTGATTTGATTCTTTTATATACTATGACCTCTCCTTGATGATATTTCCCTTTCCTCTAAGATGTTGACACTCCTACATCCACTTGGTAAAGAAATAGAGTTAGACCGTTCTTTGTTTCCCTAAAAACATAACACACACACACATATATATAGAAATCATTCATAGTTTCAGTTATACCAAATAAATTAAGAATTATTTTTCCAATTTTTGCATTCTCATGAAAGGTAGTTGATTATAACTAACATAATAACCTTATTATTGGCATAATCTTGTTCCAAAACAAAAGGGATGTGACATACTTCTCGCATTAAGAATCATCATCCCTGATGATTATTTATTCAAAAATTTAGGTCTAAAATTATAAATAGATTTCTTAATTGTTCATCAAAAAGATAAGGAAACTTTTGAAGGATTTCATCATAATCCTCCCATGTAGCATTTTCCTCTGAATATGGGTCCCACTAGACCTTGCATTGTAACGCCTTGTAGTTTTGTAAGTGTAGCTTATGTACCTTGAGCACTCAAAGTGGCTCAATTGTGATCACCCCAAGATCTCACACTTGCAAGGAATTCCAATCAATCATATGGTCAAATTCTGGATAGTACTTCTCAAGCTAGGAGACATGAAATACATTGTGCAATCTGGCGAGTGTTAGGGTTAGAGATGGTAGATCTAACAATTAAATGCAGATTTTATATAATAAATAGAGAAACTAAAACATACACAGAATAAATCATAACACAAAGAATTTAACGCGGTTCACCTAATCCGGGCTACATCCACCAAACCGTAGCCATCCAATATTTTTATTATCCAGTAAAAACCCTATTACAATCTTGAGAATAATCATGTTTTTCATGATACAGTAATACCCATCTGAACCCCCTTTTTACCAAGCTTAGAAGCTTCTAGATTTTTTGGGTTCTACAAAATCGGATTTTCCTTTTTCATTGATTTTTCTCTTTTTCTGTGATCACGCGAAAAAGTAGGACAGGGGGTCGGGGTGTACAGTATACCATGGGCTATACAGTATAGCATGATCAGTCGCCACATACCAACAATCTCCCACTTGGAGACTGATCAGGCTCCATACCAACACAATCTCCCACTTGGAGACTAATCCTGAACGACATGGTTGCAATTACAACTCCCACTGGAAATAAGTACCTTGGACCCTGCTACTCTATTATACTTGAATTCAACCTTGAAGACCAACCGAGGCTGAAGAGAATCTCAGCTTCTCCCTTGTCACCGCCTTCGTAAATATATCCGCTGGATTGACATCTGTATATATCTTGTCCAGCTTGACTTGTCCATCCTCCAACACTGACTGAATGAAATGATATCTCAACTGTATATGTTTTTTTTTAGCATGCAAAGTAGAATTCTTTGCAAGATGTATAGCACTCTGACTGTCTGTAAATAAGTATTTTCCAGCCTATTTCCAACTCATCCATGAAAAGTTGCAACCATATCATCTCCTTTACCCCCTTTGTTGCAACAACATACTGTTAGATTTGGTTGTGAAACCACCCAAGATCAAAGTGACTGAAGGAAAGCAAGATAAGAACTTAAAGATGAACAAAACTCAACACTCTCCTAGCATTGAACTAGACTCACAATTTGAGCTAGTGTTCTCATTAGCATAGGGAGAGGTGAGGGCTTGTTTATATAGAAAAATATAGGCATATAAAACCAAGAGGAATAATAACTCCCCTTAACCCATAATAGGTGGGAGGTTTTACCTACTTGGTAAATGTCAAATACATGGTTATGCCAACTCAGGTAAAGACAAAAAATGGTTATGGGGAGGTGGCAAATAAATCCAAAAGAGGGTGTGACATTCAACTACCCAAAGGTGGGTGTGAATTACACATGTGATTGTAGGATTATACCACATGTCCTCCTCCTAACCATTATCATATAACCTAAGCAAACTTAATAATGTGTGTAGGAAAAATAAATATTCCCTAACATAAGGAAAATAAAAAACCTACACCAACACCCCCCCTTAAGCGTAGCTTAGGTGGGTGAGAATATGCAAATATGCAAATATGGGTCCTGGCTACTAGGCCATGTTAGGTACCCATGTACAAAATACTCTCACAAATGGAGTAAAGGAGAAAACCCAGTGGGACAAAACTCTTCCCCAAAAGAGAGAAAAGAAAACAAGTTTCCCAACATAAGAAGAATCCCATGCAAGGAAGAAGTCCCCTCCAAAATAGAAAGGATAGGAAAGAACATGTAGCCTTCCCCAAAGTAGTCAACTGTGCCAATGGTTGAAGCTCGAAATTGAATGTAGAACATGGTCCACGATCATCGAACAATGTTCCTCCCCTTAGGAAGAAACAAAACCAAAGGTGTATGAAGAATGTCTTCCCATTCTTGAAATGAATATGAGGGAAGAAAGCTCAAAATGTATGAAGTCTCTGAAAACTGCTCATTTATCTCCATGTTGATGCTGAAAGCTGCCACCACCAAATTAGGTGTTCTAGGCCACACTGATGAAGATGAAAATCCAAAACGTAGTAGAGATGTGTGTAGAACAAAATCCAAAGACTCAACTACCTCCTCTAAAGAAAAAGATGCCTCCTCCAAATGCTACTCAAAAGTATCCACACTCATGTCAAACTGTGATGAATGATCATGTGGAGAATGAACAAGAGGATCCAAAGGTTCCTCCATAACAAGTGAAGAAGAATCAACTTCATCAAAGAGAAGATGAATGTCATGAATAATGTCTCCCAAGTCTGAAATATGAGACTCTATGAACAAACCTGCAATGTCTGTCAAGTAGTCATCCTAAGAAACTATATCTGGAAGACGATGTCGATCCTGTTGCACTAAATCACAAGTAGCCATGAATGTAACACAAGTATCCTTAGAAGCAACAGTAGATAGAGGAGAAGGAATGCAAGGCTCAATAACTGGATCTGATGTGAGAATACCAAGATTCAAATAGCCAAAATTCTCCTCAAAATTAAATGTCACACAAGGAGTGTGATCAACAACCAAAGGATCAGAACCATCATCAGGTGCAAAGTCTGAAAAGGTATACAACCAAGATTTGTGATCAACTATCCTAGTAGCAATTATCTCTTTTCTCTCCAAGTCTTTGATAATAACTGAATCAGGTGTGAATTCCACAGTCTTGCCTACTCCACCATGAGTGATCTGATAGATGGAAAGAAGATTGTTTGTCAAGTGAGGTACACACAAAACATCATTGAAGGTGCCATCCCCAATATCAACAGAACCCTTCCCAATTACACTCATGTAAGTGTTGTTGCCCATCAGAATAGGTGGCATAGCACAAGGCTCAAAAGAAGAGAACATAGACTGTGAAGAAGCCATATGATGAGAAGCTCCAGAATCTAGGAGCCATTTCCCTGATTCATGACTTGTAGAAGCACAAAGAGCTTTACCTTTATTTTTCTTAGACTCAAAAGCAAATTTTGCATGACCTTTATCCTTACTAGATCCTGACTATTTGGAATGTGAAGAAGAAGTAGACTCAGACATTCTAGAAGGTAGATCAATGTTTTTCTTCTTAAGAAGATGTTTCAATTCATCAATATCCTTCTTATAAAAAGAATGTTCTTCATGTCCAGTCCTCTTGCAATATGAACAAGTAGACTTCTCCTTCTTAGATGAGTCCTCCCTTGTAGAGGATTTTTGTTGTGCTTGATTTGTGTGTGGATTTTTCTTAGATTTCTTTTGTTTCTTGTCAGATTGTCCTAACTCTTTCTGTCCCTTAGGCTGACTAGCCAACAAGGCTTGATTCTATGATGGCTTTATGAGACCCATAGAAATAAACTTTTGTTGTTCATGCATTAACATCTCAGAAAAAGATGCAAATGAAGGCATAGTGTATGCAGATCCCATAGTCAGTCTATGAGTATGAAAGCTAGAAACAAAAGTTGCAAATTCAGGACCAAGTTTATTTAGTGTATTATAGATTAACTGAATGTCCTTTTTATCAATACCACAAACTTTACATTGTGCTCTCAGATCATTAACCTTAGTAATATAATCTTGGATGTTGCCAAAGTTCTTTGGTTCAAAGCTCATCAATTCATTTTCAATCTGATAACCTTTGACTTCATCTGTTGTACCATACAAAGATTTTAACTTTTCCCAAGCATCATGTGAATTTGTACAAGATTCAATCTGAAACATAAGATCAAGGGAAACAAATCTACGAAGACATCCAAGAGCTTTTGTATGTTCAAGCATCCATTTTATCTTTTCCTTATCATCTTCAGGTTCAACTACCTTGTTTTCAACATATGGAGTATACCAAAGTTGCATTAAGGCATTCCATGCATGTTGATGCCATGTTACATAATTATAAGTTGTTAGCAAAGGAACCTTAGAATGATCCATGTGTGAAGGAAAAGAAGAGCACAAGTGAAGAGATCAAAAACACACGCACACAAAGAGAGACCCCCCCTTTTTCACTCTATTAAGAATCCCCCTACAACAAAAAATTATTTGGCACTTTATAAATCAGTGCTTTTACAATGCTGGAGTTGTTTTCCAGAGTTTTACAAATGTCTAAAATAGACCCAAATACTGAAAGTACAATAAAATATTAGAATTAGAACCTCCAAATAGTACCAATGTGTAGTGCTCAGAAAAATATTAACTTTCAAAAAAAGAATCACTTCGATATGAGGTCATATGTGAAAGTTATAGCCATTTGAAGTTCCAAAAACGAGAACTGTCCAAATCTGTTGATAAAACTGATTTTCTGAAAAAACAGGATTACTTGAGCAAAAAATAATTTTTCCACTATGAAGCCTACAAAATTCTACCCCAAGTCAAAAAAAATTCTCGCAAAACGGAGCTCGGATGACAGAGTTAGAGGCCTTTGAAATTCGGATACAAAATACAAAACTCCAATGGAGAGGGGGTCCACAAAAACAATTTGATTTAGTTTCTAAAAAATATATAACCTTTATAAAAAAAATAGGGACGACCCAGATTATTTTTTTCTGCTGCAAACAAAACCCAGATGGCGGATTTTCTTTAAAATATACATAAAATGTGGATCTAGTGTAAAAATGATGCCTTTAGCAACAAAAAATGACCCCAACAACCAAATAACAGCATGAAAAGGTAGAATCAATTACCTAAAACAAGAAAGGACATGCTAAAATCTGCAATACTAATTAAAACATTCACAACTCTCAAATTCGAGAAGGGGCTTGCAGATCTGATGCTCTGAAAGATCAGCTTCCTTCTGGAACCTCTCTTAAAAACTTTTGCTTCAATCCTTCATAGATCTCACACCCGATGTCCAATTTGGATGAAATAAAAGTCAATTTTGACTTTTCCGGCTGCTCTAAATTCAATGGTGAGCTTAGAATGTCTCTAGGAAGCTCCTAAATACCTGCAACAAAATACAATAGAAAAGAACCCCCCTAGAAACTGAAATCTCTATCAAGCATTTTTGCTTCTCCAAGTTATCATTGGATGCTAAAGAAGAGCATACTTTGCTTTCAATAATGGATTGAACAAACTGCTAACCTACAACTCACAACCAGCTCTGATACCATGTTAGATTTGGTTGTGAAACCACCCAAGATCAAAGTGACTGAAGAAAAGCAAGATAAGAACTTAAAGATGAACAAAACTCAACACTCTCCTAGCATTGAACTAGACTCACAATTTGAGCTAGTGTTCTCATTAGCATAGGGAGAGGTGAGGGCTTGTTTATATAGAAAAATATAGGAATATAAAACCAAGAAGAATAATAACTCCCCTTAACCCATAATAGGTGGGAGGTTTTACCTACTTGGTAAATGTCAAATACATGGTTATGCCAACTCAGGTAAAGACAAAAAATGGTTATGGGGAGGTGGCAAATAAATCCAAAAGAAGGTGTGACATTCAACTACCCAAAGGTGGGTGTGAATTACACATGTGATTGTAGGATTATGCCACATGTCCTCCTCCTAACCATTATCATATAACCTAAGAAAACTTAATAATGTGTAGGAAAAATAAATATTCCCTAACATAAGGAAAATAAAAAACCTACACCAACACATACTCTGCCTCTATGGTGGATAAAGCAACCACCTTCTACAATCGAGAAATCCAACTCACTGTTGTACCACCAACTGTAAATACATAACCTGTGGTACTCTACCTGGTATCTATATCCCCTGACAAATCTGAGTCAACATAGCCCTTTAAATCAATGTTATAGCCCCCAAAACATAAGCATTTACTGGATGTACCTCTCAATTACCTGAGAATCCATTTTACTGCATTCCAATGCTCAACTCCGGGATGACTCAAATACCTGCTAACAACTCCTACAATATGTGCAATATCTGGTCTTGTGCATACCATGGCATACATCAAACTACCTACAGCTAAAGCATATGGTACCTTGAACATTTTTTCTTCCTCCTCTTTTGTCTTTGGACACATCCTTAGTCAATTTGACATGACTAGGAAAAAGTGTGCTGACAGCTTTTGCATTCTCCATATGAAATCTCTGCAACACCTTTTCAACATAATTAGCCTGAGATAAAAACAATTTTTTATTTTTCCTATCTCTATGAATTTTCATACTCAGGATTTTTTTTGCTGCCCCCAAATCCTTCATAGCAAAAGACTTTGCTAACTATTATTTCAACTCTCTTATGTGGTCCATATTAGACCCAGCTACAAGCATATCATCAACATATAAACACAAAACAATGTAGCTATCATTATCCAACCTCTTAAAATAAACCAATGGTCAAAATTACACCTACTGTAGCCTTGCTCAACCATAAAACTGTCAATTTCAAATACCATTTTCGAAGTTTTTCAAGCCATATAAACTTTTATTATCTCTAGTTTCTCCTTACCTTTGACCTCAAATCCTTGTGACTATTCCATATATATTTCCTCTTCCAAGTCACCATGGAGAAAAGTTGTTTTAACATCAAGCTATTCTAAATGCAAATCTTTAGCAGACACAATACTTAAAACAATACGAATAGAAGTCATTTTAACAACAGGAGAAAAAATATCATCAAAATCAATACCCTTTTTCTGTGCAAATCCCTTTACAACTAATCTGGCTTTAAATCTTTTCTTACCTCCATCCTCCTCTTTCAGCCTATAAATCCATTTGTTTGGTAAATCATTTTTACCTACAGGCAACTTGCATAAATCCCAAGTCTGATTTTCCAACAAGGAGTCCATTTCTTCTTTCATTCCATGCTCGCACTGAACCTTGGTATCCATCTACATAGTTTCACCATAATATTCTAGTTCACTAACATCAATTAACAAAATAGTATACAAAGAGGGAGAGAATCTTTCTAGAGGTCTACTTAACCTTGAAGATTGTCTAATAGGAGTTTGTGGTATTTGTTGTTGTTGTTGTTGCCCAGCATGAGGAACCACTGAAACATCATTGTTGGGAATATCATCCAACACTACATAATCATTTTTTTTCTTCTCATGCTACAGCAACAGATCTTTGTACAACACTTTTTCATTGAATATGACATCCCTACTCACAATTTTTTGATTTTCAAAATCTCAAAGCCTATAACCAAATTCATCAATGCCATATCCAACAAATACACATTTCTTTGATTTTGCATCAAGCTTGGTTCTATTTTCAGAATCTACATGTGCAAATGCTTCACAACCGAAGGTTTTTAGAAAAGAATAACTCACCTTCTTACCTTTCCATGCTTCCTCTGGAATACCACAACCCAAAGGATTAAAATGACCTATGTTAATTAAATAAATAGCAGTGTTTACAGTCTCTACCCACATTTTTAAAGGCAGCCCAGCATGCAATCTCATAGTCCATGCACGCTCTATTATTGTCCTATTCGTGCGCTCAGCCACTCCATTTTCCTGTTGAGTCCTTGGAGCTGTTTTCTACCTACAAATACCATTAGAAGAACAATAATCTTCAAACTCTTTACTCCAATACTCACCACCATTATCAGATATGAGACATTTTATCTTTTTATCCATCTCATTCTCAACCAAGCTTCTCCATTTTTTGAAAGTTTCAAATACATCAGATTTCTGCCTAAGGAAATAAATCCATACCTTTCTAGTTGCATCATCAATGAATGTAACATAATACAGAGAGCCACCGAGAGAAGATACCTGAGCTGGTCCCCATACATCCGTATGCACAAGCTCCAATTTCTCATCTTTCTTTTGCTTCACATCCTTGAGAAAACTAACTCTCTTTTTTTTTCCATACACACAAATTTCATAGAAATTCATATTAACACATTTTAGACCCGGTAAAACATTATTTGAATGAAGTGCTTTCATACTTTTTGCACTCATATGCCCAAGTCTATTATGCCACAGTGTTGATTCAGAGTCTACAGCAACTATATGATCTTCTACCTGCTTAACTGCAGCAATTGCTCCTGAACATTGACCATTTTCCGTAACAATTAAAGTAGAAGGAACAGTATGACCTATACAAAGATATAAGGTGCCTACTTTCACACCTTTTACTACTACTATGGCACCCTTTGTGACCTTCTAATTTTTATCACTAAATGTAACAACACAACCTTCATCATCTAGTTGCCCTACTGAAATTAAATTTTTGCTTAACTTTGGAACATGCCTTACCTCATGTAGTAGCCAATGATTCCTATTCTGCAACTTAATCTTGATTCTTCCCTTTCCAACAATCTGACAGGGTTTGTTATCCCTAAATAAACCAGCCCAAAATCCCCTTGGACATAATCAAGAAAATAACTTCTATGGGGGGTAGCATGAAATGAAGCCCCTGAATCTAACACCCAAGAATCATCAGCATTATCAAGGGAAAGAATCAAAGCATCCTCATCAGATTTATTACTTACCACATTTTCCTCTTTGCTTCCTTCCTTTTTGTCTCCATTTTTATTTTTCAAAGACTAGCAATCTTTCTTCAAATGACCCAGCTTACCACATTACCAACAATCCCTCTTATCTCTAGATTGGGACCTTTTGTCCTTTGATTTTCCTCGTGACTTCCCACGATTTCTAGAATTGTTTCCTCTCTCCTTTGTTCTACATCTGCTTTATGCATTCAAAACACTACCTGATGTGGATGTTCCACCTATGCTTTTCCTAAGAATTTTCTTGCTCAAAATAACACCAACATCATCAAACTTCAATGTATTCGAACCACAAACAGAATTGCTAATAGCCATTACCAAGCTATTCCATCTTTCAGGCAAAGAACACAGAATCAAAAGAGCCCTAACTTCTTCATCAAAGTTTACTTTTACAGAAGTTAATTGACTGGTGACCATATTAAACTCATTCAAATGATCAGTAACTAACCCACCTTCTACCATTTTCATATTAAATAAAAGCTTCATAAGAAATACCTTATTCGAAACGGAAGGATTTTCATATAACTTCACCAGGGTTTCCATCAACTCTTGAGTTGTCTTTGCTGTTGTAATATTAAATTCCATCTATTGTGCCAGGCATAGACTAATACTGCCAAGAGCCTTTCTATCCAAGATCTCCCAGTCCTCATCTGACATTGCTGTAGGTTTCTTGGCTTTCCCTTCCAATGGCCGCCATAAATCCTTCTGATAGAGATAGTCCTCCATCTGCATCTTCCATAACTGATAGTTCTGCCCATTAAACTTCTCAACCTTCTTACCCTCGTCTGCCATTGCTCCCACTCAGCTGTGAGACTTTCCTACAGATGATAATCAAAACACAACTCACTCTGATACCACTTGTTAGGGTTAGAGATGGAAAATCTAACAATTAAATGCAGATTTTATATAATAAACAAAGAAACTAAAACATACACAGAATAAATCATAACACAAAGAATTTAACGTGGTTCACCCAATCTGGGCTACATCCACCAAACCATAGCCATCCAATACTTTTATTATCCAGTAAAAACCCTATTACAATCTTGCGAATAATTGCATTTTTCATGATACAGTAATACCCATTTGAACCCCCTTTTACCAAGCTTAGAAGCTTCTAGATTTTTTGGGTTCTACAAAATCATATTTTCCTTTTTCATTGATTTTTAGCTTTTTCTGTAATCACACGAAAAAGTAGGAAGAAAAATTTTCTCGTGGGTTGCCGCCCCCGAACCCCTACCGAGGGCCCAGCTCGGCCCCAGACCCCAGCAAGGACAGGGGGCTGGGGTGTACAGTATACCATGGGCTATACAGTATAGCATGATCAGTCACCACATACCAACAGCGAGATACGGAGGTAGAGCAATTTTGTATGTACAAGTTGATAACTTCCAAGAATTCAAAAGTTTCTACAAATCTAAGGGCTAGTTTAGAGGTTTTTCTAAATTTGATAGAGCTCTTTTGAGGTTTAACACACAAGAGAACTTTCTCCCCAACCACAAACTGTCTAGGGGTTCGTATTGCATCAGCATAGCTTTTCTTCTAATCATTAGCTTCCTTTAACCTTTGTCTAATTAACTTAACCTATTCCTCCATTTCCTGAAGAATCTCGAGTCCTAGAGTGATCCTATCCTCAATCCTATCCCAACTAATAGGTGTTCTACACTTTTTTTCGTACAGTGCTTCAAAGGGTGTCATTTTGATAGCTAATTCATATGAATTTTTATAAGAAAATTCTACCAATGGTAAATATTCTTCCCACTTATATTGTTGGTTCATGCAGCGCATTCTTAGCAAATCTTCCAGGATCTTTTTTACTCTTTCTATTTCTCCATCTGTTTCAAGATGATAAGTTGTACTAATATTTAGCTGAGTTCCCAAGGAAAAAAAAATTCCAAAACCTAGATGTCATCCTCGCACCCCTGTCAGAAATAATATTTTCTAGAACTCCAAGAAGATAGAAAATTTCTTGTACAAACTTTTGAGCAATCATAGAAGCCCCATCTATCAAATTTCTAGGTATGAAATGTTCTACTTTGGTGAGTCTATCCACTACTACCAATATTGCATTATGTCTACTCCTCATAATCGGTAAACCTTGTACAAAATCTATATTGATGATTTTCCATTTCCAATTTGGATATTGCCAGGTGTTGGTGCTCCACCTTAACATTCTAACATTCAAAACATCTTACAACGAATATGGCCACATCCTTTTTCATTCCCTTCCAAAAATATAAAGTTTTGACATCGGCCAACATTGTGGTTACCCCTGGATGGTCTGAGTATGGTGTTGTGTCAACCTCCTTAAATACAAACTTCCTTAACTTTGTAGAGTTTGGAACATACATCCTGCCTTTATATCTCAAAATTTCATCTGTTTCAATTTGAAAACCCTCATATTTAGGCTCTTGTAAATTTTCCTATAGAGCTTCATGGACTTGCAGGTAAAATTCATCTTCATCCAAATTTTGTAGTACTTGAGTTCTAAAATTTGTATTGACTGACACCATGGAAGTTATATGTTTTCATCGGCTTAAAGCAACAGCTACTCTGTTCTCCTTGCCCTTAATATAACTGACCTCAAAATCATAGTTTGAAATTAACTCCATTCACCTCCTTTGGCAAGCATTTAAATTAGGTTAGGTGAATATGTACTTTAAACCTTGATGGTATGATCTAAGTTCAAAATTCTTCCCTAACAAGTAATGCCGCTACATTTGTAGGGAATGCACAATAGCCGCTAACTCCAGATTGTGAGTGTTGATGGTGTTTTTTGCACACCAACAACTCAGACAAAATACAAGTATCCCATCTCTCTTGAAAGGTAAATCTCTATCAGCAAGCCTCAAGAGATAACCCAAGGTCTCTAATGTTAGGTCTTTACAATGCAAAAAAAACTCAATGATAATGTGAAAATTTTGGTAATCACAAAGGGACCTTACTACAAACAAATATTGGAATCTAATTATCAAATTTTGCAATGTTTTGATACTTCAAATCCTAAATCTAACCCAAATAATAAGGAAATAGAAAAAGAGAAGGGTTTAAGAGAGATTTCTAAGACTAACACTAATCCTAATACCAACAATGCAAATGATGAAATGCTTAAAATGGACCAATCCCCAAAAAACTAATTCCTACTTAACACATATTTAATTTGCAATCCTACATAAATAGTGCAATCTTCTAAGGCATCAAATATTTTTAGATCATGAATATTCATTTAAACAACCCTATTTGCAATTGAAATGAACAAAAATTCACAATTTAACTAAGCACAATGAATATGTGGTCCAAGCTAACTTTACAAAGTAACTCACAATCAGCCAGCTGCAAAAAGTGCGGACCAAGGATTGCTAAAAATACTTCAGGAATCAAACCATAAATATCCATGAATCATATCCAATTCTAAATCTAACATATATCCAATATTTTCCAAGAAATTTCAAAAGATAGAACAACAAGAACCATGCAATATAAATCAACACAAGAGAGATCACCAAGGAACAATGTCTTCACTTGTATTGAATCACCAAAAGTAGCAACAATTCCAATGTTTTGTGTTATAGCACTTGCTTCAAAATAAGACTAACTCCTAGCTCTAACTCTTGCTCTACTACTTACTTTGCTCCAAGGTCTAACTATTTAGCCCTTGCAAATGACGGAAAATTCCATACTTATAGAGATCTCATGATATGTCAGCTCATTTAGGGTTCATATAATAATTGGCCACAAACAAGTCAGCCCAAGAAGTTCTAGAACAAAGATAAATATAGCATTAAATGCTTGAGGCTCATCTAGGTCATCCTGGGTTATCCAATGCAGCTTGGTCCAATGCATGTAAAAAGAAGAAGAGAGATAATGGGAAGCACAAATTTCGTTGCAGTTATTCGTTAGTTGGCCCATTATCTTTATCTTGACTCATTTTATCCTGCACCATAAATAAAATCCTCTCTAGGTCGGCTAGAGGTGGAATATCTAACACTATGAATCTTCTATCAATGGATTTAATCTCCTCCCTAGATTCCTTAATGACCTTATCCCATTTTACCTTGAGATCTATCTAGCATATCAAATGTCTGAGCCACTAAGATAGGAGATAAATTGGTGAGCACTCTACCTTGTGGACTAATTATTCCCTATGTATCTAAAACATAATGTCTAGCACATTCCAAGACTAGATCATAGCACAGCACTATAGGAGGGAATCCAACCACATGAGCCAACCCAAAGCTCACCAATCTACTTGCTAACAGGGGAGGATCCTGCACTGCCATTCTTGCTTTAAACTCCTCATAATCCCACTTCCCAACATTGGTGTTTGTTACCTCTAACTAGATGGAAGCCAACTTGCTTTTAGGGATCTTGATTTTCATGTCCAACTTGATTCTCTTAGCCTCTAAAATAGAATCCCCTTCATCATTGGGATCCATTACCTTTCCTTTAGCTCTTCTAGCAATGGCCTTGCTTGATTCAACCTACATTTAGAAAGGGACCACAATGAATATCTATTATAGCAAAGATTCCATGTTAGTCCATCACAAATAACATGTTCACCATTCAAATAAACCCAAACAACAATCAAAATCCCCTTTGAAATATCATTAAAGCAAACTTTCTTCAAAGTTTAGGATTTTCACCCCTTTGTGGAATTCAGGCCAAAAGGGAATTTTAGAGAATTCCAAGCCAGGCGGAATTTAATGATGAAAGCGTAATAGGCATCCAAGAGTCATTCAATCATCATCCAAAATTCAAGAAATAGTATCATACACCTTTAAATCATTCAAATCAATCATGTGATGCAAAATCATTAACAATCAACTCATCTATTCCCTCAATTCTTTATTTCCAAAAGATTCTCGGGGAAATTCATTGGGAATGGAAAACCACAAAATTGGCAAGAGTTCACACATTTCAGGAAAATGAAGGAATAATGGAAGCTCGGTAAAATCCTAAGGCAGCGGAATTTTACGAAGTCAACATGATTTCATGTTTTATGCAGACCTTCAGGAAAATGACAAAGCAAAGGAAATCTAGGGAATTCCTAAGGTAAAGGAAATCCACGAAATTCACGAAATCCCAAAATCTTTGACTTCATCAAGATTTCACCCAAACTAATTGAACAATCTCAAATTTGGGGATTCAAGCTCATATTCTATTCACTTCAGATTGTTCATCAATGGATTCAACTTTCTAGCACCTCCAAGGGTGATTTGACTGATATTGGCAATAAACTTGAAATCAAAACCCTAGGATTTCACCATGAAGGCATAGTTTCAATCCTAGACCACTTGCTTACCTCACAAAACCATAGTGAATACCAAAAAATCTTCAGAGCAAGGAAGCTATCATATGCAAATGAAAACTAACCACTCAAATCCACCCATAACATCAATTCTATTGAATGTAAGGGATCCAAGATCGAAACTCTGGGTTGAATCAAAATCACATACAAGATTGAAAGTCTGGTTTGAATCAAAATCATGCACCAAATCAAATTTAGGGATGGGGAAAAACTAGCAATGGATGGAACAATTGAATCATCAAATTAGCAAGGATGGCCACATCGATCTCAGAGGAGGCATCAAAAGAACAAAGGAGGGAACACTAATTTAATTACAAAACCTCACACTGAAATCCAAATTCAAAGCACAATCAAAACATCATAGAGCAATTGATACTCATTAGTTGAAAGAAAAGGCATCACAAACATACCATGGATGAAGAGTAAGCTATGAAGATAGCAACTGGTAAGAATCCTCGAACTCAAGCAACTACGAATGGTACCGAAAAGATGTCACCAAAGCAAGCGATCTAAAGCTCAAACACAAGACTCATACGCAACACTCAAAGATTAAGCTCCTCCAAATTCAAAGCAATACAAATGACACTTATTCATAGCTTAAATCTCCCTTAAACTTCATTAAACACAATCCACATAGTCTGTACAAGAACATAAATGCAATGACAAGACAACAAGATCGGGGATTCATGGTTATGTAGGAATACATGGATTTGAAGGCATGGCAGAATATCAGGAAATTCCAGGGAAGATAGAATTATCTTAAGTGCAAAAATTTCTTAAAACAGTGCAAAAATGGCCTCATCAAATTTCAAAGGCATGAATGGAAATTGGGGAATTCTGCCTAGAAGGGAAATTCCCAAAACTAGAGGAAAACCTAAAAAACACTTGGAAACTTAGGATTTTCAAAGAATTACTTGATAGGGTCATTTGCATAAGCAAGATAATCATTCAATCACATCTCAAATGCAAAACCAAAGGGCCAAAGCACCAAAAATGAGGCAAGAGAGGGTCCCTCCTTTCAGCAGGGCATGTGTGCAAAAACTGCACAACAAATGGTGACTTCTGCTGGGAAGATGCTCTAGAGCATTTCGATGACAAACTGCAATCAAGAAGCTAGAATCTCTATTTTCAATCCTTACATTAGGTCACCAATTTGGAAAAATTTCAAAACTAGTAGGCAAGAAAACCTTTCCTATACCAGGGTCAAAATGTGTTCATATGCATTCATTTCCCTTTACTTAGTTGCAATAGGAACCAAATTTGGTTTGACTAGGCTACGTAAAGATTCTAACTCCAAAAGCATCCTGGATAGAGCCTTGCTTTCAATTAGGTGTCCATAGCCCCTATGAGGTTATCATTGTGGCCCTCTCAAGCATAGCTCTACTACCAGTCAGGCATCCATAACCCCAGTATAGATACTAGGATACTCCTGATAAGTTGAATTCATTCTTTTGATTTTCAATATTTTGTCTTTTCTTTTCTTTTTTGATATTCTTTTCCTTTTCACTTTTCATTTCAACCTGTGAACAATGAAGTTCACACTCAGGGTTGAAAACCATAGTGGCGCTTGTAAGAGTTTAGGTGAACTCTTCAAACACCCCTGAAGCACTTGCAAGAAAAAACTTCCACAAAAGAGAAATGACAAAAATATCATGCTATGATTAAGATGCAAGGATGCCAAATTGAATATGACATGATTACAAATGTACAAAATGCCTAAATATATAGGCATGAGAGAAAACCTAAGATGCATGAGATGTTGTCATGTTTCTTGATCTAACAACATGTGACAACATGTGAACCCTATCTAGATGATAATTAAATATTGAGATAAGTTCTAGAAGGACAACTCATCTTCTAGAAGAATCTTATGGACAACTCATCTTCTAGAAGAATCTTATCCCACTAAACAAGGAAGGGAATATTTCCCTATTTATTAAATGATTTATCTAATAATGCAACCTAGAACTTAATTAATTAAATACAAGACCTAAGTTAACTTATGCTAGTGTAATAATTAATTAATTAATTACACTAACACCCCCCCATAATTTCAACTTAGGGAGGAAAATTCAATGATTATGCAAGATGATGATGTTGGGTCCCGGCTACGAGGCCATGTTAGGCACCTATGTACATGAAGATACAAAAAAATCCCCCAAAACTAGAGAAAAGGGGAAAACCCATCTCCAAAAAGGATATGAAAAAGCAAAAAAATTGAGATAGGATGGGAAGGATGGAGGACTCCCAAATACCCCCCAAGTACACCATCTGTCACATGGATACAATACAATAGCCTCCCATAGGGAGGAGATAGAGATGCTTCCCATTCCGGATAGGAATTGAAGGAAGGATGTATGTTGATGATGATGTCTCTGAACTCTGCTCAAATGTCACCTTGCCTAAAGATGAAGATGCCACAATCAATGGTGAAAAACCAGGATGATGCATAAACTAATGCTAAACAATATCCAAAGACAATGTGATGGATATGATGGAGACTTGATATCCCCCCCTGAATGAAGTTTCCTCAAAACCATTGAAAGAAATTTGAAGCAAATCCAATGGTAGATGTTGAAGAAACCTCAAATCCTGAATGGAATGATAAGGAATAAGTCTCGAATATGAAATCTCTGAATAGAGGAGTGATATCCCCTCAAGAATGTCCTCCAAACTTGTAGAAGTATCCATGTCAGTGATACCTAAAATGAAGCCATCCTATGATTGCAAGTCTAGAAAACTAAATGTGTCTTGATGAATGATGATGATGGAAGCCTCAATCAATGATTCTGGACAAGGAATCACTGAATGTGAAGGGATACCAACTATCTATGATGAAGAAAAAGCACCGAAAGGAACCTTGTCAACCTATTCGGAAAGATCAAGGCAATCAACTTCTTGCACAACAATATCATCATAGGGAACTTGATCTAACGCATGAATACCTTCACTCATATAGGGAACTATACCAAACAGATGAGGCAATAAATGGTGGCAGATCCCATCTCGCCATTGTTGATAGTTACCCTTGTGCAACATAACCAAAGAAGGAGTATATGCAAGCCCCATAATGAACTTTCTCCACAAAAATACAAAGACACTAACCTTCAACAACAAATAGAAGACTTCCAAATATGATATGCAACTGAAGTGATGCTACTCGGATCAAAAAAATATTTTTCCAAGTTTCAGGATGTTCAGGTTATTGAACAAATGCACCAAATTGAAAAAAATCAATGCAAGACTACCTGGAGCTAAAACTGATCAAGGGGACTCGACTGATGAAAAATGCTCTAAAATATCTCTTGAATGTCATTGGAATTTTTGGATTTCGACAATCTGATGCGAAGATATTGACTATTGAGTCCAAAGTGGAGGATTGACTTCAGCTGACTGTAGAATTTTCTGTGAGAAAAATTTCACATAATGGATGACACCATTGGAAAGTAGATGAAATTATCTTTCCGACGGTATCTCTATTGTCAATTTTCAATACCATGGCCAAAAGTTGTGATTTTTTCAAAAAACTAAATTTAGCTTGCAGGAAATGGGTTTTTTAGCAAAAAAAAATCCTTTTGATTTGATTTCTTCAACCAAGAGAAAAATGA
This sequence comes from Sequoia sempervirens, assembly GCA_007258455.2. NCBI lineage: Eukaryota > Viridiplantae > Streptophyta > Pinopsida > Cupressales > Cupressaceae > Sequoia > Sequoia sempervirens. The sequence goes on along the minus strand of VDFB02356290.1, from coordinate 48,441 downwards.
TGCGTGCCAATTTTTTTAGTGATTTTCTCTAGATCCGTAGAAGATATCAAAAATCTAAAAGATACCTAGTTCAGATTTTGACCCTGGCTACAAAACCCAAAAATTGTTTTTCTTGGAACTAAGTGGAAGCTAGATTTTTGAAGCAAAAAAAAAAATGGTTGCCTGCATCCAACAAGACTTTCATGCCAAAAAATGATCTCTCATATTTGAGAAGTATGTAGTATTGAAGCTCTGATACCATATAGGAGTTTACGTGAACTATCATGCTATGATTAAGATGCAAGGATGCCAAATTGAATATGACATGATTACAAATGTACAAAATGCCTAAATATATAGGCATGAAAGAAAACCTAAGATGCATGAGATGTTGCCATGTGTCTTGATCTAACAACATGTGACAACATGTGAACCCTATCTAGATGATAATTAAATATTGAGATAAGTTCTAGAAGGACAACTCATCTTCTAGAAGGAATCTTATCCCACTAAACAAGGAAGGGAATATTTCCCTATTTATTAAATGATTTATCTAATAATGCAACCTAGAACTTAATTAATTAAATGCAAGACCTAAGTTAACTTATGCTAGTGTAATAATTAATTAATTAATTACACTAATAGTGCTGAAGCAGAATATAAGATTTTTCACCTAACCAGACTTCATGAGGACCCTATTCCACCTTGGAATTTTAAAGATCTATGTAGAAATATAAGACCCAAATACATTCTAGTTTAACTTAATCCCATGACTCATTGACTCATAACCTTTAATACATATGACACCAAATAAGGGACCTTCACCAACTGACTCTGGAAGGATGATTGAAGTTTGTAAAAGAAATATTCATAATAGTCCCAAATAATAAAATGATTGCCATATAGATTCAACAATCCCACAAGAAAATAGGAAACCCAAAGCAAGAGCAGAGCAAAAAGCAAACTAAAACAAACAAAAAATAAAAAATAAACAAAGCAAAGAAAAAAAGGGAAACCTATTCTAACCAAAGCAAAAAACAAAACAAATAGAAAGGAAACCTAAACTAACAATGTACAAGGAAAGAGCTATAAACAGCTCAAGATTGGAAGTAATGCTTCAAGTACTGCCCATTGATAGGCAGTGGGATATCGTCTCCAGTGAGATTTTTCAAGTGAAAAGCATTATCTCCCAGAATCTTTGAAATATGATAAGGGTTGAGCTGAAGTTTGTCAAATTTTTCATGTTCCCCTTTTTGGTCATGTGTTTTATCCCAATATAGAACAAATTCAAAGATTCTAAAGGATTTTACCTTGGCTCTTCTATCAAACCATCTCTTAACTACACCCTGATGTTTGGAAAAAATTTCTAAGGTTTCATCTCTTCTTTCTTCAAGGTGTAACAATTCTACCAAGCGAGCTTCACATTTGTCCCCTTCATCATAATATTCATTAATGAATTGCAAAGTGGGAATCTTTAGTTGGATGGGAAATACAGGTTCCAAGCCATACACAAGTTGGTAAGGAGAGGTCCCTAAGGAGGTCTTATGTCTTGTACGATCTTCCCAGAGAGAAAATCTAAGTTGAGTGTGCCATTCCTTGGGATTCTTCTTTAATAACTTGTGAATGACTGTTAAAAGATTCTTATTGGAAGACTTGGGCAAACCATTTCCTTGTGGGTAATAATTGGATGCAAACTTTATAATGATACCATGATCAAAGGCAGGCCCAGTTAGAAAACTTCAGTGATGCAAATGCAAGACCATTATCACAAACCAAAGTCAATGGACAACCAAATAAATTAATAATACTTGATTCAATGAAATTGATTACCACTTCAGAAGTACATTGTTTGCAAGCAAGAGCCTCAATCCACCTAGTGAAATAATCAGTAACAATGAGAATATACTTATGGCCCATAGAAGAAGGTGGATTGATTGGACCTATGAAGTCTAATCCCCACTATGCAAATGGTTTTACCTCTATAATTAACTGAAGTGGAAGGATTGCATACTTCTCCCTGCTTGTTGCAATCTAACACACATGACAAGTTCTGACATGGTTGTGTGTGTCTTTGAACAATGTGGGACAATAATAACCAGCCCTCATAATCTAATTTGTAGTGGAAGGTGTAGATCCATGACCAGTGCCATATCTATAATGAAACTTTCCATTACTCTTTCAACTTCTCTTTTCCCCGAGCACCTCAAATAGACACCCTCATGGTTTTTCTTGTACAAAATAGCTCCTTTCATCATAAAACCATCACTTTTCAAACACAAAGATCTCCTTTGTATTGAATTGAGATGTTTAGGACATTGTTTGTTCAAAATATGGTAGATTATATCATCATACCAGTCCCCTGGAGATACATCTTGGAGGTGGTAATGTTGAGTTGTGAACTCTGGACTTATTTCCATCATTGTCTTGGTTAGCCCTTATCCTCTCACCAATTTCATGGGTTAAATCTCAATGGCATATTCCTGCAACATAGTTACCCACATAGCTCTATGTTCTCCCAGTTCATTTTACATCAATAGTAGTTTGACTGTCGGATCAGGAACTATTGCAAAGACCTTATTCCTCATAATATAGTGCCTAAATTTTTTCACAGCTCTAACCAAGGCATAGGCTTGCTCCTCCACATTTAGGTACCTTAATTTTTCATTTTTCAAAGGTGCACTCATGAATTCTATGGGATTCTGATTCCCCTGATTAGACTTTTCAGTTAACATTCCAGCACATGAGTGGTCAGAAGCAAATGAGTATATGTAAAAAGGCTTGGCATAATCAGGACTCACCAAGACTGGAGCTTCAGCAATAACTCTCTTGATTTCTGCAAATTCTTCTTTTTCCTCTGCACTTCACTCAACTTTAGCTTCTTACTTTAACATGGCATTCAATGGCCTGACTATCTCAGCAAATCCAATGATGAAATTCCTTACAAATTTAATTTTACCAAAGAATGATTTCATTTCCTTCTTACTAGTAGGTAGTTGAATCTTGAGTATGGCTTCCACTCATTCAAGATCAATGGCAATTCCTTTCTCTGAGATAACGTGTCCTAATAGTTTTCCTTCAGTAACTCCAAAGATACATTTCTTTGGATTAAGAGAGATGCCAAATTCTCTACACCTCTTAAACACTTTGCACAAGTATGCTATGTGATCACCTCATGTTGTAGAAAAGACTATCGAATCATCCATATAAATAATTATGCACTTACAATGATATCCTTAAAAGCAATGTCCATGGCTCTCTGGAATGTGGCTCCAACATTGATCAAGCTGAAGGGAATTCTCCTATAAGAAAAAGTGCCCCAATTTTTGGTGAAGGTAGTCTTATGTCTATCTTCATACTATACCATAACCTGGTTATATCTAGAGTAGCCATCTAGAAAAGACATCATTTGACATCCATTGAAAATTTGAAGCACTTAATCTAATGAGGGGAGTGGATAGTTGTCTTTTTTTTATTCCATGTTAAGATTCCTAAAGTCCACACTCAGTCTAATCTCCCCATTCTTCTTTCTCATTGGAACTATATTTTCAACCCAGGTTGAATGTCTTATCGGAAATATGATGCGAGTTCACAACAATTTATGCACTTCCCTTTGAATGACTGGCTCCAACATAGCATTAATTGGTCTTTTCCTTTACCTGAAAAGTCTTTCTCATGGCTTCAAAGGGATGGTATGTGTGATAATTGAGGTGTCATATGTCTTCAGGTCCTCATAACTCCAAGCTATCACATCCTGATATGCATGCAAGGTTTCTATGATCCCTTTCCTCTCCTCTAGAGTACACACTTTACCAATGAAGACATTCTTGATATCATCTTGAGTCCCCATGTTGTATGTTTCACATTGCCCACTGATGGACACCTTCTTAGCATCTTGTTCTTGATCTCTGACTCTATGAAGATCAAATATCCCCTCCAGCTACACCATTCCCCTCTGAATAGGATTAGTCTTCAAATTGATAACCCCTTCCAAATCCATCTCTGCCTCTTGGGGTTCAGCTTCATCAATGATCTGTGAAGTAAAGACATTTGAACTTGTGATAAAATCCAAAATATGCTTGTCATCTTCAAACACCTAGAAGTTGATCACATTGCCAGGTACTAAAGGTACTTGAGTTAGCTCCACAATAAACTTCTTCAATCCAAAGAGAGATAAAGGTTGCAAGGTACTAGCAACCTGAGCCAGAGATTCTATAGTTTGGTTCTTAGTGTGAGGTATCAATTGAATGTTGAAGGCATCAAATCCCTTAATGAGGTCCCATACTCTATGCCTATAATTGGACATCCTTCTATCATGACATGAGTATTTCTTTCTAACTTGTTTGACCACTAACACAGAGTCCTCAAAGACTTGTAAAATATTAACCTTTTTTCTTAGTGCCATAAGCAACCCATGAGTCAAATCCTCATATTATGCTACATTATTGGTACAATGAAACTGAATTCTATGAGAAACAAACAATTTCTTACCTTTTGGACTGATCAACTCAAATCCCACTCCAACACCTTGCTTTGATTTGGATCCATCAAACCTTAAGGTCCAACGGCCAGCAACTCTAGATTTCTTTGTTGTATCTCTCATATTATTGTTGTTGGAAGGATCTTTAGAAAGCATCACCTTCTTCACTTTAGGATCCTCTTGAATACTCTATATACTAATTTTGACTATTGGATTAGGGTTAATGCACTTTTGCACCTGTTCAACTATTTTTTGGCACAAGAAACATTCCAATTCTAAGTGGGAAGCATTGTGAACCCTACACCAATTGGGCAAGTGTAATTCTTCAAAATTTATTCCTATACCTAGATGAATCTGATCTTCAATGCACTTCTGGATAAATTCCTAAAAATTATCTGGTAAGTTGAGTTAGTTATCTTTAGGATCATCATCATTAATGGGTTCAACCAGGGCTCCAGTATTGCTAGATTTTATTTTAAATCAATGGGTGTAGTATGCAACATAAGAATTTCTTCCACATCAGACTCTTCAATAGGGGCTGCTAGCACATAATTAACCATGCTTACCTCTGATATCAATATTTCATTTGAAGTACTTTGATACTTTGTGAACACATATTTCATCCTAGGCTCTCTTTCAATCTTGATCTGGTTTGGCACTCCCTTGCAAGGAAGCCACATGTGGGATTGATCAGTTGATACATATCCATTCAAGGCCTTAGTAAAGTCCCTTCCTAAAATTAGACCATAGGTGTCCGGTATTTTTGCTACCTGTATATTAATGACTTGTTCAATTCTAGGGTATGAGGAAATTTTCATAAGGATCATGTTCAATTCCCCTACCACATTAATTTATGTTCTATCTAGCCAGGTGACTTTCTTTTGGGAGATAGCAGGGGTAATGCCTAAGGCTCTATAGATAGCAAAAGGCATCACATTGGTGGAAGCACCTAAATCTAACAAGCAATTGTGCAAGTTATTTCCAAATATGCGAATAGAAATCAGAAATGAAGGGGTTTTTGTTCTACCCTAGAATCAAGTTAGGGGAGTATCAACCTGAGCAACTTTACTTTTATCTTTTTCTTTCCCTTTGTCTCTAGGTTGTGTATGAACCTGATTCTGATCTTTTAATACTTGAGAACTAGATGCTTTATTAACACTCCCCCCGACTGATCTATCTTGTGATACTGAATTCATACTGTAAGTTCCTAAAACAGCATTCCTAATAGCAGGTACTCTCAATAATTCAAATGTAGAAAGGCTTACCTTCAGCTTCTTGAGTTCTTCTATAACATATGCAGCTAGTTGCTTTATATTCATGTCAATAGGATCCTCCTTGAAACATTTCACCACCTTGTCTTTGCTTGTATCCACATTCTTCCCTTTTGATGTTCCATCTTGTGCCTGTCCTTTGTTTGATAGATATTGCTTAGGCACATGTGGATATGTTGGATTATTATTGGCATTAGGATCTAGAGGTATAGTGAAATTGTTTAGAGGGATAGAAGTGGTAAACGTACCTCCAACTTGTGAGTGTCTATTTGGCAGATCTCTCAAGTCATACTTCTTGATTAGTCATTAGAATTTTTGCACCTCTTCAACATAAGTTTCTTCTTCATCCAAGGGAAAATTATCATTCATGATATTTTCATTAAAAAAATGTGTAATCTCATCCCCATTGCACACTTGATCTGCCTCCTCTTCCTACTTACCTAACTCTTCTTCAGGTTCATTCTCCTCACTTTGTGGGAAAGGAGCATGATTTAGGACTAGCATAGGTGATTCATAAGGAGTAGATGGTACAAGATCTCGATTACTTGCATTATTCTCCACATCATACTGAAAAATAGAGCAGTTGTCTAGAACTTAGGACAGTCCAACTTAGAACGTTGACTAGTTTTATGGAGTCTAGACCAACATTATAAAGCAACCTCAGCCAGATACACACCACTTAGAGGTTTCTCTTGATTAGTTTTTTGATCTAAAAGTGTAGGGACAACTCCATTTTTAGGCCTCGTATTCTAGGTCTTGATCTATTTGGGTGGTTGTCTTTTGTCAAAACTTTGTCCACCAGCTTGCCCCCTATCAAAGTTCTAGCCAAAGGGTTGTCCTCTTTCAAAATATTAGCCTTTTTCATAATTTTGGCCTCTATCAAAGTGTTTTCCTTGTTGAGGCTCCTGACTTTCTCTATTGTGATTAGATTGCATACTCCTTTGAGCAGCTTGGAGTTGATTGTTTCAGTTTCTCAAATAAACGACCTCCATGTTTAGTTTCTTCACTTGTTCAGTCAATTCATCCAACCTCTCCTTGTCAAGATTACCATATGGAGTTTGGTCCACACTGTTTTGAGGATATCATGTTGCTACACCAGAACTTCGTGACTGGTTCAATACCTTAGAATTTTGCAGATATGTGGGGAAACTAGTATGGGGTTGCAGATGGAGGGGTTGATTAACACTTTGCTAAGGATTGTTGACCACAGGCAGAACTTGATTCATAGGAGGTCCTGGATGAGGGACCAAAGGAAACTGAGGTATTGGGTTCATAATAGGAGTATGATTGGTTAGAACCTGATTAAGAGCTTGAACTTGCCTAGGGTGAGCAGTGGGTCCTAATGACAGTAAAGGACCAGATAAGTGTTGTCTCAAATCCACTCACCTTGACTACTTCAATGTATGCATCAAGCAAGGTTTTTGGAGGGTTAGGTATCCATTTCAAGAAGGTGGTTGTGAGGCTATCCAACCCTTCATAGTAGACCTCCAGATCAGTAGCATCATCTATAGCATAGGGACTTTGCAACCTAGTATATGCTCAGAATCTATTATTAAAAGACCCAATAAGCTCATTGACTTCTCTTTTGACTTCAGTAAATTGCAAATAAATCTCATTTGCACTAATGGTAATCTTAATTTTTTGTAAAAATCCAGCTTCCAACTCAATCCAATTATGAACAAACCTAGCAGGAAAATGATTGCACCATTAGAATGCATCTTCTCCTAGGGAATAAGGAAAGAGCCTACATGCAACATCCTCATGGTTGATTCCCCTATCCCTAAGGAAAGTTTGAAAAATCCTAATATGTTCCTCTGCAATCCTATTGGGATCATTAGTATGGAACTTAGAATAGAAGTGTTCAGGTTTCTTGGGCATAACATTGTAATTATTGAAGGATAATGGAGATGGATTGTTAGTCAGAAAATCCATTGGCAGAGGTGGGGGTGGTAATGACTAATTTATGGCTTGTTGAGGTTGATGAATGGGGATGGCTTTAGAATAAGATGAAGATGGGTTGAATGAAGATGAGGATGAAAGAGATGATGGAAGTGGTTGGGTGGATGAAGATTCTCCTCTTTTCTTGGTCCTTCTTGACGTAGTAAGAGCTTGCAACTCTTGAAATCCCTTTTCTCCTAGAGTAGATCTAGTTCTTCTTCTAAATATCTGAGGAGAAATGGCAGACAAAAATTGAACTAGCTTTTTTATTCAGGCCATCCTTCTAGCACCAATCTGTTGATGGTGTTTTATGCACAGCAACAACTCAGACAAAATACAAGTATCATATCTCTCTTTAAAGTTAAATCTTTATCAACAAGCCTCAAGAGATAGCCCCAAGGTCTCTAATGTTAGGTCTTGACAATACAAAAACAACTCAGTGATAATGTGAAAGTGTTGGTAATCACAAGGGGCCCTTACTACAAACAAATATTGGAATCTAATATTAAGATTTTGCAATCCTTTGATACTTCAAATCCTAAATCTAACCCAAATAATAAATAAAGAGAAAAATATAATGATTTAAGAGACATTTCTAAGACTAACACTAATCCTAATACCAACAATGCAAATGATGAAATGCTTGAAATGGACCAATCCCCCAAAAACTAATTCATGCTTAACCCAAATTTAATCTACAATCCTACATAAACAATGCAATCTTCTAAGGCATCAAATATTTTCAAATGATGAATATTCATTCAAACATCCCTATTTGCAATTGAAATGAACAAACATTCACAATTGAACTAAGCACAATGAATATGTGGTCTAGGATAACTTTACAAAGCAACTCACAATCAGCCAGCTGCAAAAAGTATGGACCAAGGATTGCTACAAACACCTTAGGCATCAAACCATTAACATCATTGAATCATATCCAATTCTAAATCTAACATATATCCAACATTATCCAAGCAATCTCAAAAGATAGAACAACAAGAACCATGCAACATAAATCAACACAAGAGAGATCACCAAGGCACAATGTCTTCACTTGTATTGAATCACCAAAAGTAGCAACAATTCCAATGTTCTATGTTACAGCACTTGCTTCAAAATAAGACTAACTCCTAGCTCTAACTCTTGTTGTACTACTTAATTCCCTCCAATGTCTACTATCTAGCCCTTGCAAATGAGGAAAAATGCCATACTTATAGAGATCTCATGATATGTTGGCTCATTCAGGGTTACAATAATAATTGGCCACAAACAAGTCGACACAAGAAGTTCTAAAAAAAAAGATAAATATAGCATTAAAATATTGGGGCTCATCCAAATTAGTCTGGGTTCTCTAATACAGCCTGGTCCAATGCATGCGAAAAGAAGAAGAGAGATAATGGGAAGAAAAAAATTTGATGCAATTGTTCATTAGTTGGCCCCTTATCTTTATCTTGAATCATTTTATCCTTCACCATAAAGAAAATCTTCTCCAGGTCGGCCAGAGGTGGAGCACTTTGAATCTTCTGTCAATGGATTTAATCTCCTCCCTAGATTCCTTGATGACCTTATCCCATTCCACCTTGAGATCTATCTGGCATATCAAATGTCTAAGCCATTGAGATAGGACAGAAATTGGTGAGCACTCTTCCTTGTGAACTAATTATTCTCTATGTATCTAAATCATAATGTCTAGCACATTCCAAGACTAGCTCATAGCACTGCACTGTAGGAAGGAAGCCAACCACATGATCCAACCTTGAGCTTACCAATCTACTTGCTAATAGGGGAGGATCCTGTACTGCCATTCTCACTTTAAACTCCTCATAATCCCACTTCCCAAAATTTGTGTATGTTACCTCTAACCATATGGAAGCCAACTTGCTTTCAGAGATCTTGCTTTTCATGTCCAACTTGATTCTCTCAACCTCTAAAATAGAAGCCCCCTCATCACCGAGATCCATTACCTTTCGTTTAGCTCTTTCAGCAATGGCCTTGCTTGATTCAACCTGCATTTAGAAAGGGACCACAATGAATATCTATTACAGCATAGGATTCCATGTTATTCCATCACAAATAACATATTCGCCATTTAAATAAACCCAAACAACAATCAAAATCCCCTTTGAAATATCATTAAAGCACACTTTCTTCAAAGTTCAAGATTTTCACTCCTTCGCGGAATTCAGGCCAAAAGGGAATTTTGGGGAATTCCAAGCCAGGCAAAATTTAGCAATGAGAGTGTAATAGGCATCTAAGAGTCATTCAATCGTCATCCAAAACTCAATAAATAGTATCATACACCTTTAAATCATTCAAATCAATCATGTGCTGCAAAATCGTTAACAATCAACTCATCTATTCTCTCAATTCTTCATTTCCAATAGATTCTCAGGGAAATCCATCAAGGATAGAAATCTACAAAATTGGCAAGAGTTCACACATTTTGGGTAAATGAAGGAACAATGGAAGCTCAATAAAATCCTAAGGTAGTGGAATTCCATGAAGTCAACATGGTTTCACGTTTTATGCAGGCCTTCGGGAAAACGATAAGGCAAAAGAAATCTAGGGAATTCCTAAGGTAAAGGAAATCCATGAAATTCATGAAATCCTGAAATATTTGACTTCGTCAGGATTTCACTCAAATTGATCGAATGATCAAAAATTTGGGGATTTAAGATCAGATTATATTCACTTTAGATTGTTCATCGATGGATTCGACTTTCTAGCTCCTCCAAGGGTGATTCGACTGATATTGGCAATAAATTTGAAATTAGAACCCTAGGGTTTCACCATGAACGCACAATGTTAGTCCTAGCCCATTCACTTACCTCACTAAACTAGGATGAATACCACAAAAAATTCAGAGCAAGGAAGTTATCATATGCAAATGAAAACTAACCACTCAAATCTACCCATAATGTCAATTCTATCAAATGTAAGGGATCCAAGATCGAAACTCGGGGTCGAATCAAAATCATGCACAAGATTGAATTCAAGGATGGGGAAAACTAGCAATGGATGGCATAATCAAATTTTCAAATTAGCAAGGATGGCCACATCGATCTCAGAGGAGGCATCAAAAGAACAAAGGGGTGAACCCTAATTTAATTACAAACCCTCACACTGAAATCCAAATTCAAAGCAGAATCAAAACATCATAGAGCAATTGATACTCATTAGTTGAAAGCAAATGCACCGCAAACATACCATGGACGAAGAGTAAGCCATGAAGATAGCAACTGGTAAGAATCCTCGAACTCAAGCAACTACAAATGGTACCAAAAGGACATCACCAAAGTAGGCGATCTAAAGCTCAAGCACAAGACTCATATGTAGCACTCAAAGATTAAGCTCCTCCAAATTCAAAGCAATACAAATGACACTAATTCACAGCATAAAACTCCCTTAAACTTCATTAAACAGAATCTACAAAGTTCGTACAAGAACATAAATGCAATAACAAGACAACAAGCTTGGGGATCTATAGTTATGTAGGAATTTTGGGATCTGAAGGCTTGGCGGAATATCAGGAAATTTCAGGGAAAACATAATTCCATGAAGTGCCAAAATTTCCAAAAATAGTGCAAAACTAGCCTCATCGGATTTCAAAGGCATGAATGGAAATCAGGGAATTCTGCCTAGAAGGGAAATTCATGAAATTAGAGGAAAACTCGAAAAACACTTGGAAACTTAGGATTTTCAAAGAATTACTTGATAGGGTCATTTGCATAAGCAAGATAATCATTCAAACACATCTCAAATGCAAAACTAAAGGGCCAAAGCACCAATAAATGAAGCAAGAAAGGGTCCCTGCTTTCAGCAGGGCATGTGTGTGAAAACTGCACAATAGTGAAGTGTGTAGTTCTACTCATACTGCTTCAACTTTCGAGATTCATAAGCCACTACCTTCCCATTTTGCATTAATACTCCGCACAAATCTTTACCAGACGTATTTGTTATAACTACAAAATGACCATTAGGATCTAGTACTACCAAAATTGGTGTAGTAGTTAATTTTTCCTTGAATGTATTAAATTCTTCTTGACATTTCTCTATCCATTCGAATCTTTTTCCTTTTCTTTAAAAGGAGGTAATGGGGTGGGAGATTCTAGAGAAATTTCTTACAAACCTTCAGTAATACCCAGCCAATCCCATGAAACTTCTAACCTCGTGCACATTTTTCGGTACTGGTCATTCGACTATAGCTTTTATCTTTGTTGGATCCACTACTATTCCTCTAGTTGATATTATATGCCCCAAGTATTGTACCTCTTTCTAGAAGAAGGTGCACTTTGATCATTTTCCATAAATTTTATGTTCTCTAAATCATTGAAGAACCACCTGTAGATGTTGAAGATGCTCATCCTCATTTTTGGAATAAATATTAATCTCATCTAAGAAAACCAACACAAGTTTTTCCAAAAAATTACTAAAAATAATGTTCATTAGATTAAAAAACATAGCTGGGGCATTGGTGAGACCAAATGGAAAAACTATGAATTCATAATGATCGTACCTAGTTCTAAAAGTTGTTTTATAAATGTCTTCTTTCAATCTTAACTAATGATATCCTAACCTTAAATCTATTTTGGAGAACATTGTTTCCCCTTTCATTTGATCAAAAAGATCATCTATTCTGGGCAAGGGGTACTTATTCTTGATGATGAGCTTATTCAGCATACGGTAATCTATGCATAGGCAAAGTGTTCCATCCTTCTTCTTGAAAAATATTACTGGTGCTCGTCATGGTGGTACGCTAGGTTGAATCAATCCCTTATCCAGTAGTTCTTGCAATTATACTTTTAGTTCCATTAGTTCCATAGTGGTCATACGATACAGTGCCTTAGAAACAGGTTCGGCCCCTAGAACTAAATCTATAGAGAAATCAAACACTCTTCTAGGTGGTAAACTAGGTAGCTCCTCTAGAAACACATCTCGGTATTCCTGAAGGTAAGGATATTTTTCAGTGAAGGTTTCTTCCTTATAGTCATATTCCATTTCCTCTTCCTTGCTTTGTGTATACATTACCACATCATCATGAAATAGGTTTTCCTTGTATTCCCTAACTTCTTCCATTTTAACTGCAAATATTTGACATCCTTTCCTTTTATTTCCTTTTAACTACATGGCCAAAATTTGTCGTACCTTAACCTCTCGTTGAATTCCTTGAATAAACATCATGTTTCCTAAGTCATCCACACACTCCACTATCTTTTCAAAACAATCAACCTTGGCCCTATGCTCTCTTAACCAATTCATTCCAATGATCACATCATAGGAACCCAGAGGTGCTACGTAAAGATTAATTTTTGTGGTGAAGCCTGGAATTTCTACCCTAGCTTCAAAAAAACACTGCTCTACCCGAGCTCTCATCTAATTAGCATATTCAACTTTCCATGATTTTTCCATGAACCCAATTATTTTAGGAAATTTACTAAGCAATTTAGGGGATACGAAACATTCAGTGGCTCCTGTGTTTATTAAAATGGTTATCGGGTTCCCATATAGCATACCTATAGTTTCAATGGGTGTGACTTGATATTTTTCATGTTTGTTATCTATTGCAGCATGGATCCTTTGCTAGAAAAGTTGTCTACTGAGGTGGTAGAGGCTTTTGTTGTTGCTATCCATTTTGATTCCTCATAGGGAATTGGTTAGCATAATTCTCTCCTCCACATGTAAAACATCCCCTGGTGGTCCCTTCTTTTCTGAACCTTTGTTTGAACTAACTTCATCCTTCCTAGTATTGTTATTTCCCTTCTTATCCATTTTGTATTCATACCAATTATTCCTATAGCCTTTCCTTTTGAAATTCTAAGACGACTAGTTCCATTTGACTTTGTTGCAATTTTTATCCCTAAAGGAATCATCCTTTTTCAATCTTTGTTCTTGTCAAAAATCCTTTTCATATGCTTCATCTATAGTTCATGGCACCAAAACATCTATTGGCCTCCTGATATGATTGTTCAACACCAAAATGAACTTCCGAACATGGAATTTTTCATCCTATTGGTACTGAGGAACATATTTTAGCAAACAGGTGAACCTTTCCCAATACTCATTAATAGTTAATGATCCTTGCTTGAGATTTTCAAAGTCCAGAAACTTTTCATCGTAAAATAGCTATGGTAGCCATCTTTGACAAAAAATTCTCACATTTTTTTCCTAGGTCACTTCTGCTATTACAAGACCCATTTCTACTCTTTTATTTTCCCACCAAGTAGTGGTTTCTCCATCCAATTGATAAGTTTCCCAAACTTACTTGGAATTATCAAAGTAATCCCTTAGCTCAAAGCAATTTTTCCATTTTAGTTAGCCATGCCTCGGCGGCATCTCCTGAAGCAGAGCCCTCAAACTTAGGGGGTTTGATCTTTTTCATATCTTTAGAGAGCTCATTAGCTAATTGACTTCTTTTGTTTCCCAAGCTCAAATTTTTAGAATTATCTTCATGTAGATCACTCTGAGTTTATGACCTTTCATCTCTCATGTCATATTTCCCTTCTACTTTCCTTTCTAGGTTGACTAGTCGGGCCTGAGTTTCACTCATCAGATTCAATAATTGATCTAACTTTTCCATAGGATTGATGTTATCTAGATCCCCTCTAAAACCATTTCCAAAATTATCCATTCCAATGAAGTTCATGGGATGTATTTGGTGATTCTAATTAGTTTTTTTTTAATTTATTTCTATATTTTTCTCAACATAAGTAAAATAAGTTTTCATTGTAGATAAACAACCAAAAAAATTTGACTTTTATTATTCAAGTCAAATGTTACACGATTACAAATAGAATTGTTTACAAAATTTCTCACTTCCTATGACAGGTTTAGTACAAAATTGCTTTCAAAATTACTATCACTTCCTGTGAAAGATTCAATACAGAATTGTTTACAAAATGGCTATCACTTCCTGTGATAGATTCAGTACAAAATTGTTTACAAAAAATTGCTATCACTTCATGTGATAGATTCTAATACAAAAATGATTAGGAATCATTGTCACTGCCTATGATTGGTTCCTCCTAATACCTATACTCAAAAAATGGAATGATTTAGTAACCAGGAGTTGGATTACGAACTTCCTTAGATGTTTCGAGTTCAATCTTATTAATTAGAAGGTTTTCATGACTAGTTTTGTTTATTTTCCTAGTATCAGCAAAGATAGATGACCTAATAGTTTCTTTCCTAGAGGTACTCCAAATTCTTCTTTCTCTTTGAAGTCTCTTTAGAGCTTCGGCCATTGTTTCCAAATCTGAGGGAAAAGAGAAGTAGGAATAATCATATCTAAGCCTAATTTTCCACAATCGAATGGAAACAATGCCTCGAGTCCTCTTCTAGGGTGTTTTTCGCATCCTCATCTTGTGAAACACTGACTGTTGATTTCAGTTTTCTATGTTTTCTTGATGAGCCCTAAGGTTCAGTGTTGAACATGGTAGCTCTGATACCATATGTAACATACTAGTTATCTATAGTTGAAAACAATAACTAACCTCTGTATTCAGCTAAAGAGTAAACTAACTGATTTTGTTCATGAAAGTTTCTTCAAATTTTACAAACATGAAAGATAAATAATTTGAACATTAACTACTATTAACTTACCAAACTAACTTCTAGTTTTCAAATTCAATAGGAACAGAACTATTAACAGATTATATAATTGTAAGCTACAATTGGTTATGAACCAACTTTTCCATTATTTAAGAAATGAATTGAGCATATATTGAGAGCAATGGAAATTAACAATATAAGATAATAATATTTTGAAGAGAAGAGAGAGTTAAGAGAATAAAATTTGAAGGCTTCCTGTTGGAAAGCTTAAATCAAGTTGCGGCCTTTTGAGGAAAGAGAAATATCATCAAGGGATTTTCTACCCAACCAAAGACCTACTAGTCTCTCATGTTTCTTCGAGTGAAGAAACCCGACCCTTCGTGAGGTGCAATCTATAAAGGAGTCCCAATTACCATCTTCCCATCTGAGTCTGGTGTCAAGAATCTATACTACCCTAGTTGATCTTTCACTATAGGTTTCCCTAACTAGAATGACCATCCTAACCAGGGGTATATATGATTCTTGATGTCTAATTATTACTTATTCTAAGCATCATAACTTTGGCCAAGGATTTATAATAATGAGCACTTTTCTCATGTCATCAGCTCTCTCACCCTTACTTGGCAATAATTTACTTGACTCTTGAGTTTATACTAACAATGGCTCAGCTCATAATTCATTCCTCTACAATTTGTAAATGATATGTCCTTATCTTATTCACTAGGAGGAGGTGATGATAGTCTTTTGATGGTTTTGAAATGAACTCTTTATTTTTTAATAAATCCAACTAATTAAAACAGGTGAAAAAATTAATGAAATGTTACATAATCAAGGATTAAGAAATAGAGTGGGGTCCTTACATCAAATTAAGCAATAATGGTAGAAGTCTCATGACATCTTGATAGAAAGTTCAGGTGACCAAGACTTGGTTGAAAAGATAAGGAAAGATTCAGCTAATCGAAACACTGGAGGTGATGCAAAGTGATTGATATTTAATAATCATCAAGCAAGACGTGCTTCCAAATTGATTCGCTAACAAATTCATAACAAATCCATATATGAAGCAATGCAATATTCATCATTCATGATTTAACAAATTTAAAAGATACTTAAATAATGTTCCTAGGAAACACATGCCTAAAATCTGATAGTCCTTCAAGTGTTCCCACCCTGTGAACTAACAAATGGCAATAGTTGTTTCGTGATCCTTCTCTAATCAGAAGAATGCAACTATGGAAGAATTCTAAGGAGTAAATTGTTCACACCATTGCTTGAGGATAAAGTGTTGAACATAATAAAATAGCACCCGAGTCATGGTACCGCCTGAAAAAAAAGGAAATAATGGAATGTTGAAAGAGAACCTCCTGAAAGAAGAATTTCAACTCCTATATCTCTAAGGCAAGCCAAGACCAGGAGGAAATGTTTGCATGCGTCCTTCTTCAGCGTTTCAACAATACAAGGTGGTAGAGGTGGTGAGGAGTTACCACCTCCATCATCTTAAACGGAAATAAAAAGATTTACCAATGGAAATTCCACCCAAACTTAGAACATTATTACTCACATTCGGAAACTTTATAGATTTTCATAAATATAAGCTAGTAATATATAAACTGATTCCTTACTCCAAGCTGCACCTAAAGAACTAAATATGGGGTCTTCATAAGGAGAATGAAGATACTCTTTTAAAGTTGACTTGTTTTTCCCTATCTAAAGTTGAAGTCCTTTCCTCTGAGATGTTGACACTCATGCATCCACTTAGTAAAGAAATAGGGTTAGACAGTTCTCTATTTCCTTAAAAACACAATACACACACATATATAAAGAAATCATTCATAGTTGTAGTTATACCAAATAAATTAAGAATTTTTTTTCCAATTTTTGCATTCTCATGAAAGGTAGTTGATTATAACTAACATAACAACCTTATTATTAGTGCCATAATCTTGTTCCAAAACAAAAGGGATGTGACACCAAACTAAGGCAAGAGGCTACTATGGAGAGAATTGCTACTCCTATTAACATCAACTTGTCCATGCAGTTAGAAAATAGTGAAAGTTGCAAATATAAGTATTTTAATGGAAAATTAGGAATAGTAGTTGATTTGGAGAATGATTTTTCATAGATAAGAAGGGAAGGCATTGGGATTTGAAAAATAATATTGCAACCCCAAAATGTCAATTTACAACCAATCAAATTTATGTTACTTATATCTTTCAATTTTCTTTCATGATCTACACTTCCTAAATTTTTAACACTCCTAATTTTTTTTGCGTTCTTAAAATCTTACCAGATGTTAGAATCTATGAAACTTTCACTGTAGATGAGTCTTCTAGTACTTATTGCCATTAGGAAACTACTCTTAGTCATGATTCAATTCAAGGAGAGGAGTTGGAAGAATAGTTGTGTAAGCTCTGAATAACATAGTGCATGGTAGTTGATAGAGTGATTTTATTTTGGTTGTATGCCAATATTGTGATTGCAGTATGAAAGTTGGGATTGTTTTGTGACAGTGATGATGGTGGAATTTAGGATTCCTCTTTTTAACCCAGGTTTATTGTACTAAAATAGATAATAAGTACACCAGTATTTTTTTGTATAGTAGAATTTACTGTCTTTGTTTCAGATGTTAATGACAACACATGGTTGTCCACCTCCCAAATGTGCATGCGTACAAACCAAAGGTGTGGCATAGGTATGTAATTCAAAGCATGTGAATGTGAAGTATGTTCACACAATGTGACAATCTTTGAGCTCCTGAAAAGTTATTTTTGATTGGCATTAATGAATGAGATCATTTCTATGGTTGTACAATGCCTATATTGCATTTGAAATTATCGATTATCAGCTAAATATGAACGGAAGGTTGAAGGCTACCAGAGGAGAATTCCTATCAACCTAAAAATGGAATTTACATAAAAATAGATTTAGTTCAAAGAGAAAATGAAATGTGATAAAGGTAATATTATGTCATGGGCATATCCATTGAAGGGTTATTAGATAAAAGGAAAGCAAATAGCAGTAATTTTCTTTCTAGTTTGGTACATCAAGATGTTCTTCTCTCTATAAAGACTAAATGTTATACCCCACCCTTTGATCTTAAATTATATTTTAATGGTGTTGCAAAGGGGAACTTTAGGTCACCAAGAGCGAGAAATGTCTAAAGAGATAAATGTGGCTAGGGCTAAGCATCTCAGTGTCACATCAAATAATGAGGCTCTTCTAATAGGTTTAAAGGAAACATTATCAAGTGGAAGCAGATTGAAGTGGAAGGTGACTCTAAAATTGTGATTCAAGCATAAAATAGAAAATGTTGTCCTATCTCAAAGATGGGAGTGTATCTTCATGAAGTTTTGTCTACTCTCTCCAGTTTCACTCTTATTTCCTTTGCTCACATTTTTATAGAGAAAAATATGGTGGCCAATTATATAGAAAAATTTTGGGTCTCTCTCCAACTCTATGGCTCTTTCGAAAGTGAAGATATCTATGGTTGAAGGAAGTTGAATGAAAATTTCATGATTGAACTCTCTCCATAGGTTTCACTTTAAATGATGGAAGTTGTAGTAATGATTTCCTATTAAACTTTGGAGCATGTCTTAGTTAATGATGCCCTAGCTAGTCATCATTAATATGTGTGCAATCAGACAGCTAGCAACCTATAGCTTGTATATGGAGGTGGTAGTTGATTATTTGATGCTTGGACTTGGTTAACAATGCTCTATGTTGGTTGTAGTGCCTTCATCCTAAAACTATTGCTGAGTATTATAGTGAGTCCCAATATCAAAAAATACCAAATGTAGTAGGGAAGTGTCTTGGGTTGCAGGCTGAAGAATTTTTTCAACTGCAATTTGAAGGGGATGCTTAAGTTGGTTAAAGTTGTTCTTGGACTGGATGGATCACACAACATAGGTGCAATAAGGACAAGAGAATCTATTTGGAATGATTTTCTGCTAAAGCTTAAGGGATTTGCACATGATGTGGAGGTTAGGGAGACATTGGTGAACATGTTCCTATTGATTAATGAGAAGTTGGATAAGTCGATGGAGGATTTTGATTTTGAGTATGTGGGTGCAAAGCATGGTAAAAAGTTGTTTGTTGTCTTGGAGGCCATTGAAAATATTCAACTCATGAACTATAGGATCTTGGCCTTAATACACTATGTTTGTGAGATGGATGTATTCCACAAAGAAATTATTTCCCTGGTGAGGCATCTAATTGTGTCCTATCATAAGGGAATGCTATAGATTGATAGTGGGTATACTCTTCTGGCACTATAATATAGGTCCTCAAATTCTACCAGTAGAGTTGGTTAATGTCTCTGATACAAGGGTATTGAACAAGGGCTTTAAAGCAATGAAATTTTTCCTTGAGATGCTGGTATGGAGCACTAGGAAGTGGCAGAATTGTAGAATGGTGATTATCAAGATGATAGTGGTTGGTAGTTCTTTGTTTCAATGTTTTTTGGTTTTGTAAGTTGTATAAGTTTTTTTGATCTATGGTTTATCTATTGGGCTTCACTCTTGTTTTTTTCCCATTATTGGTGTCCAGTCTTTTTGGTTTCGGCAGTAGTATAGCTTTGTGTCTTCAGCAAGTATAGTATGTAGGTTTTTCGTTTATCTATGTTCTCTTGGTATGTTATGTTGATGTATTGTTGTGGGCCTCATACTTCTAGCGGCATTGTTAATAAATAATAAATTAAATATAGCCAATGACTATTTAATTTATTGGATGTGATTTGTGAAGAGGTGCTTCACTTGAAGATTAAATAATATTTATTTTATGTGGCCGACTTCATGTTGGGATTCACCACCCTTTGTATGAGACATAACCTTTCATGTGTGGTCGACTCTTCATCTTGAAGGGACACATTTTATGGAGACCTTCTCTTCAATGTGTATATAATAGAGTTGGTGTTCATCATTTGATATCCATTCATTCATATTTGACTTCAAGTGAAGTGTGAGTTTATCAAGGAGTTCGATATTGTGTTTTATATAGCAGATCGAAGTCTTCAAGAACGTCGAGATTATTATCAGCAAGGAGTTTGATATTATCTTGTGTTTGCATCAAGTGTGGTGCGGGTATTCGGCCTTGTATTTGGCATCATTGTAAAGGTGGATTGCTTTGATTATTCAATATATAAGAGGTATATTGTTGTTGGGTTTTTCTCCCTCAAGTTGGAGGGTTTTCCCAGGGTATATGTTGTGTCAAATTGTTTAAATTGTTCTATATCGGCTTATTTAATTTCTGATCCTAAAACTAACATGGTATTAGAGTAGGTTTAAGCAAGATCATGATCAGATTTCTATAAGCAGCCTTATCTTCCACTCTCATTCTCATCTTTGTGTGTCTATCTTATCTACGAAAATGGTGAATGGACTTAAAGTTGAAGATAGACTCGATGGTGCCTCCAACTTCACCTCTTGGAAATTTAGAGTGCTTATTGCATTGGAAGAAAATGAAATTCTCGAGTTTGTGGAGAAAGAGGTACCTGAACCTTCTGATGAGATTGATCAGACACAATGGAGGAAGAATGGAGAAAATCCCAAGAAGATATTGATTGATTCAATCAAGGATCACCTTGTGCCTATTATCTCCAAGTTGAAGACAGCGAGAGAGATGTTCAGGACCTTGGAGGGACTTTATGAGATCAATAACACTAGTAGAGCTCTTGCATTGAGGCAACAACTTCATCACATCAAGATGGTGAAAGGAGATTCAATCATCTCCTTCTTCATGAAGATAACTAAGTTGAGAGATCAGCTTTGTGCCATTGGTAATATGGTTGATGATAAATATGTTGGAGATATTGTCATTGATGTCAAAATATGAAGGCAGATGGTTAATATTGTCATTGATGTCAAATATCAAGACTTGTTAAGAAGTATTGTTGTCATTGAACTAAGTTCGGTTATTATCAAGTAAATGGGTTTACATAGTTCATACTATCTCTTGTTTTTATCAATACTCATTTGTGAAGATCAAATTTCTACAAGAGAAATTTGAGTTGATCGACATCTACAGGACATACGCTTCAAGCTGTGAAGATCAAAATTTTATTAAATAAAAATCTTAGAGATTAATTCTATAAATCGACATGTATGAAGCCCAAATTTTTTACAGATTCAAAATCTGATTCTACATATCTACATCTGAAGGTTGATATTTTGTGATTGACAATCTGATTCTACAGATCGACATCTAAAGGTTGATATTCAACGGTTGACAAGTGTTTAGATTTGTTAAAAATTGATAAATCAGATTTGCGAATATTTCTGAGAAGCCACAATTAATGAGAAGATGTGTCTTATCTCTCAAAAGGTTGTGATGATTGGAAAAGGCGCATTTCTTTGAATGCATTTTTGATAAAACAAAATTAATATGCAAAGTCACTAACAAACAGACTCGCATCTTTTTTTTAAAAAGAAACATAACTCTACAAAAAGATGTAATCCTTCTTAAAGGCAGTGAAACATTTTCAAAATAATTAAAGGCGTATTCTCCTCTTGTTTATTAAGAAATTCAACATAGAATAAAATTTTATTAAGGCAGAAAATATGATTAATGAAGAGGCATGTGTGAAAAGGAAAAGACATGATTTTCATCAAGAGACACACTCTTAGGATAAATTATATATTTGCAATTCATCTTTGCCTTGAAATTGTGGTTGAAAAGTTTGAAGTGGTAAAAATCAGAAACCCATCTTCTTGAGTGGGTTGAGTGTGATATTTTCCATCACAAAGGCAGACTGGAGGATTGGGAGAGTGCAGATCTGATTGAAGTCATTTGATTCATCCATCAAGTCAAGGTTTGGTTCCTTACATTAGGGGTTGGTGCTCCTTGTAGGTAGGTTCCTACTAAAATTGTAAAAGGTTAGGGTGTTCCTTGTAGGTTGTTTCCTACTCAATCATCTTTCTTGTAAATTAAGTAGGTTGGTGCCTACTTCAAAAAAATTCTATTTTCAATAAAGTTGTATCAACTTGTGTAAATTGGTTCATATCAATAAGTTGATGTTGATGAAAATTTGAGTTAGTGTAGAAAATTAAAAAGGAGAAAATTTTGTATTGATTTACTGATTCACTCCCCTCCGCACCCCCGACCCCCCCGTCTCAGTAAATATTTTGTGCTCTTCAATTGGTATTAAAGCAAGGTCCTTCTTGAAATCTTAACCGCTTGAAGGAGATCCTTAAGAGAACACATGGAAAATCATAACAATACAGTGAAAGCACCCATCTTTGATGGGACTAATTATGCATTTTGGAGTATCAAGATGGAAGCATATTTGAATGCACTTGGGTTTGATGTGTGGAAATCTATTGTTGATGGGTATACACCTCCAGCTACCCCTCCAACAGATCAAGCAGGGAAAAAGAGAAGTGAAAACAATGCAAAAGCTAAGCATGCTCTTCTTTGCAGCCTAACAGATTCTGAATTTACAAAGGTTACAAGGTGTAAATCAGCAAAAGAAATTTGGGACAAGCTTCAAAACATCTATGAAGGAGATGCAAAAGTAAAGAAGGAAAAATTGCAAACTCGTAGAAGGAAGTTAGAAACTCTCAAGATGGAGGATGAAGAAGATATTGCTTCATATTTTCTTCGTGTTGATGAAACGGTGAATATCATGAGAGGACTTGGTGAAGAGATTGTTGATGCCTTCATTGTTGACAAAATTTTAAGATCTATTTCTACAAAGTTTGAGGCCAAAGTTGAAGCATTGGAAGAATTAGCAAACTTGTATCAGTTATCAAAAGATGAATTACATGGGATCCTTGCTTCCTATGAGATGAGGATTGAAGAAAGATCACCACAAAAGGAAGTCTCATTCAAAGCATCCAAAAAGGGTAAGAACAAGCATGAAGAAAAGGATGAAAAATCAAGTGAAGTTGAAGCTTACTTCATGGGAAAACTTAAGAAAGGAAAAAGATAATTTCCTTTTAAGTGCTTCAATTGTGGAAAAATTGGACATTATGCCTCAAAGTGTCCTCAAGATGACAGCAGATCTAGTGAAGAAGAAAAAGAAACCAGCAATAAGAAAAAGGGGAAGAAGAGTTTCAAAAACAACTCAAAGAAGAAGTCTCAAAAACATAAAAAGAGTTTCTATTCAAAGAAAGATAGCAACACTTCCGAAGAAAAAGTGAAGATTGCTCAAGCAATGGTGAAGAGGAAATATTGTTTATGACTAAATGTGAAGAACAAAGCATTGATCAAGAATGTGATGAAGAAGAGGAGATTGATCAAGATTGCAATGAAGAAGAGGAAGTGGATCTTGAAGAAGAATTGCACTATGCATATAAGAAAAATGAAGACTTGAAGAAGAAGGCTGCCAAGTACAAGTTGAAGATCAAAGAGATGACAAAAGACTTGGAGAATTCAAGCAAAACTATTGAAGATTTGAGAGCTCTAATCATGGAAGCTGAAAGAAATGAAGAAGAAATGAAAAGAAAACTCAATACAAAGGAAATGAAATGTAACAAGCTGGAGCAAGAAATAGCAATGCTAAAGATAGAATTGGAGCAAACAAAGGTACAACACACAACGATTGATGAAGAATCTAGCAAGTTGATTGAGCTAATTAAGGCTCAAAATTTCCTTCAAAACAAGACAGGGGGTAGTTTTGAAGAACAATCCAAGAAGGTTGCTAACTCCAAAGAAGAATCTAAGACCTTCTCAAAGCAAGGTGAAGAAGAATGGATAAGTGTTGATCCTAAAAGAAGATTGAATACTAGGCACTTCTATGCATTTAATGGCTATTTTTTTCTATGTTACAAATTTGGCCACAAGGCCTTAAATTGTAAAAATAAAGCAAAGAATATTCCTAGCTACATTAGGAGATATTATAATCCTTTCACACCCTTAATGGACTTTAATAGCGTATGCTACAATTGTAATAATTTTGGGCACAAAGCTCAAGCTTGTAGGATAGTTTTTAATGATTCTCCAAAGCAAAACAAGAAAGAAGATAAGTCCATTAAAAGGAAATAAATTACTATCAAAGTGTGGAGGGAGAAGGAGAAATCCATGTTCATTCAAACAGCCTTACATGCTCAAAGTAAGAAAGATAGATGGTACATTGACAGTGGGTGCTCAAAGCACATGACAGGTGACAAGAGAAAATTCATCTCTCTTGAACCAACTGATGAAGGAACGGTAAGATTTGGTGATAATACAAGAAAAGAGATAAAAGGAAAAGGTATACTTAGTCTAAACAATGGAAAAACCAAAACATAAAATGTTTTGTATGTTAAAGGCCTAAAAGAAAATCTACTAAGTGTTAGCCAACATTGTGATCAAGGACATAGTATCACATTCTATTCTAAAACATGTGAAATCAAGAAAGATGGAAAACTAATTGCTCAAGCTGAAAGAAAACACAATTTGTATGTTTTAAAGGATATAAGTTGTGAAAGTTGCAATTTAGTACAAGAGGATGAAATTTGGTTGTGGCACAAAAGGCTAGGCCACCTCAACTTTGATAATATTGTCAAAGTTAGTAAATCAAATGTTGTGAGAGATATGCCAAGGATAACAAAACCTTCTAATATCATTTGTAGAGAGAGTCAACTTGGAAAACAAACAAGGTCAAGTTTCAAGCCTAAGGAGCACTCTACATCAAAGCCATTGGAACTCATACATACTGATCTTTGTGGGCCACCCAAATCCAAAAGCATGAATGGAGAAAGATATTTTATGTTGTTGATTGATGACTTCTCAAGAATGACTTGGGTTGCCTTTTTGAAAGAAAAATCTGAAGCCTTTGAGAAATTCAAAGCTTTCAAAGAGTTGGCTGAAAATGAAGCAAACACCAAGATAAAATGTCTTAGATCAGATCGAGGAGGGGAGTTCACATCAAATGAATTTGAAAATGTTTGCATAGAGCATGGAATTAAAATGCAATTTCCTGCAGCAAGAACCCCTCAACAAAATGGGGTTGTGGAAAGAAAGAATAGAATGGTCCAAGAAATGGCAAGAGAAATGTTAAATGAGTCAAAGATAGCAGATTCCTTTTGGAAGGAAGCAATTCATATAGTAGTTTACATCTTGAATCGTGCACAAATAAGAGTGAACAATGATAAGACACCCTATGAACTTTGGAAAGGTAGACCAGCAACTATCAAATATTTCAAGATTTTTTGAAGCACTTGCTACATTAGAAGGGATGAAGAAGATTTGAGAAAATTTGGCACAAGAGAAGATGAGGGAATCTTTCTTGGCTACTCATCAAAGAGTAAGGCATACAAATGCTATAACAAAAGAACCCACAAAATTGTTGAAAGTGTTAACGTAAGAGTTGATGAAGGAAAGCAATTCAAAGAAGTTGGACAAAGCTATCATTATGTTCAAACCATGAGTGATGAAGACAAAGAAGATGAGAACTCCAAAGAGGAAGAAAAGGAGGAAGAAACAATAGAAGAAGAATCTCCACAAAAGACTCCCGTGAAGACACCAAAGACATCTTCCAAGATTGTGCAAAAGAACCATCCTGAGGAGCTAATTCTTCAAGATAGATGTAGATCTACAAGGAAAATGGTGAATTATAATGAAAATTGTCATATAGAATTTCTATCTCAAGTTGAGCCCAAAACCTTTGAAGAAGAAAGCAAAGACAAATGTTGGATTGGATCAAATAGAGAAAAATGAAACTTGGGAACTTGTCCCAAGACCAAAAGATAAAAATGTAATCCGCACAAAATGGGTTTATAGGAAAAAAATAAATGAAGATGGTCAAGTCACAAGGAACAAAGCAAGATTAGTATGCAAAGGCTATGCACAAGTTGAAGGAGTGGATTTTGAAGAAACATTTGCACCAGTGGCAAGGATTGAAGCAATTAGAATGTTTCTAGCCTAAGCAAGTCACAAGAAATTCAAAGTATATCAAATGGACGTCAAATCTACATTTCTCAATGGAGATCTAGAAGAGGAAGTGTATATAGAACAAGCTAAAAGTTTCCTACTATCTGAAGACAAGGATTATGTGTGCAAATTGAAGAAATATCTCTATGGGCTCAAACAAGCCCCAAGAGCTTGGTATTCCAGACTTGACAACTATCTCAAATAGCAAGGTTTCAAAAGAGGAGATGTAGACATCAATTTATACATCAAAGAAGAGGATGGACACTTATTGATTGTAGTGGTGTATGTAGATGACATCATTTTTGGTGGAGATAAGGAAAAAATGTGTAAAGATTTTTCCACATGTATACAAAAGGAGTTTGAGATGTCAATGTTGGGAGAATTATCTTTCTTCCTTGGGCTACAAATTTCACAATCAAGCAAACAAATTTTCATCTCCCAAGCCAAATATGTGAAGGAAATATTAAAGAAGTTTAGGGTGGAAGATTGCAATCCTGTAAGTACTCCCATGGTTACAGGTTGCAAGTTAAACAAAGATGATGAATCTCAAGAAGTGAATCAAACTCTTTATAGATCAATGATTGGAAGTTTGTTGTACCTAACTGCTACAAGACCAAACATAATGTAAGTTATTGAAGTCGTGGAAAGATTCAAGCAACACCAAAAGAAACACATGTTCATGCAGTAAAACGTATATTCAAGTATTTGAAAGGCACTATGGAGTATGGTCTATGGTACCCTAGCAGCAATGATTTCGCTCTTGAAGCTTTCACAGATGTTGATTGGGCACGCAATGTGGATGATAGAAAAAGTACAAGTGGAGGAGCCTTCTTTCTTGGAGGGAACTTAGTATCTTGGATGAGCAAAAAGCAAGGATCAGTCTCTCTATCTATAGCAGAAGTTGAATATATAGCAGCAGCATCATGTTGCATTCAACTTTTGTGGATGAGGCAAACCTTAAAAGATATCAAAGTGGAGTATAATCATCCTTGCACTATCTATTGTGATAACACTAGTACAATCAACATTTCCAAGAATCTAGTGATGCACTCAAGGACCAAGCATATCCCTATCAAATATCACTTTTTAAGAGAACAAGTAGTAGAAGGACAAGTGTGTTTGGAATACATAACTACAAAAGAGAAAATTGTTAATATATTGACCAAGCCACTTCCAAGGGATACATTTGAGTATCTAAGGGACAAATTGGGAGTTGTCCCATATCCATCAAATTGATTGATGGAAGTATACATTCAGGGGGAGCTATGCACAATATCTTGTAGCTTCATAGAATTAAAAGCAAAGCATTGTTAGAAGACCCCTTTCCATTGATGTCAAAGGGGGAGAAATTGGACACAAGGGGAGCAATAAGAAGATGATCAAAATTGGAATTAAAGAGGTTGCCATCAATGACAAAGGGGGAGATTCTTGGAGATATTGTCATTGATGTCAAAATATGAAGGCATATGGTTAATATTGTCATTGATGTCAAATATCAAGACTTGTTAAGAAGTATTGTTGTCATTGAACTAAGTTCGGTTATGATCAAGTAAATAGGTTTACATAGTTCATACTATCTCTTGTTTTTATCAATACTCATTTGTGAAGATCAAAGTTCTACAAGAGAAATTTGAGTTGATCGACATCTACAAGACATACGCTTCAAGTTGTGAAGATCAAAGTTTTATAAGATCGACACCTTACAAGACATACACTTCAAGCTGTGAAGACCGAAGTTTTATAAAATCAAAATCTCAAAGATTGATTCTATAAATCGACATATATGAAGCTTGGAGTTTTTACAGATTCAAAATCTGATTCTACAGATCGACATCTGAAGGTTGATATTCTATGATTGACAATCTGATTCTACAGATCGACATCTAAAGGTTGATATATGACAGTTGACAAGTGTGTTTAGATTTGTTAACAATTGATAAATCAGATTTACGAATATTTCTAAGAAGCCACGATTAATGAGAAGATGTGTCTTATCTCTCAAAAGGCTATGATTATTGGAAAAGGCGCATTTCTTTGAATGTGTTTTTGATAAAACAAAATTAATATGCAAAGTCACTAACAAACAGCTTCACTTCTTTTTTAAAAAAGAAACATAACTCTACAAAAAGATGTAATCCTTCTTAAAGGCAGTGAAACATTGTCAAAATAATTAAAGGCGTATTCTCCTCTTGTTTATTAAGAAAGTCAACACAAAATAAAAGTTTATTAAGGCAGAAAATCCGATTAATGAAGAGGCATGTGTGAAAAGGCAAAGACATGATTTTCATCAAGAGACACACTCTTAGGATAAAGTATATATTTGCAATTCATCTTTGCCTTGAAATTGTGGTTGAAAAGTTTCAAGTGGTAAAAATCAGAAACCCATCTTCTTGTGTGGGATGAGTGTGAGATTTTTCATCACAAAGGCAAATTGGAGGATTGGGAGAGTGCAGATCTTATTGAAGTCATTTGATTCATCCATCAAGTCAAGGTTTGGTGCCTTGCATTAGGGGTTGGTGCTCCTTGTAGGTAGGTGCCTACTAAAATTGTAAAAGGTTAGGGTGTTCCTTGTAGGTTGTTTCCTACTCAATCATCTTTCTTGTAAATTAAGTAGGTTGGTGCCTACTTCAAAAAAAATCTATTTTCAATAAAGTTGTATCAACCTGTGTAAATTGGTTCATATCAATAAGTTGAAGTTGATGAAAATTTGAGTTAGTGTAGATTATTAAAAAGAAGAAAAATTTGTATTGATTTACTGATTCACCCACCCGCCGCCCCCAACCGCCCTCCCCCCTCCCCCTACCCTCTCCCCCCTCTCAGTAAATCTTTTGTGCTCTTCAAAAGACTTAGTCATGTTGGCACTTAACGGTCTTCCTCAATCTTTGGAGCCATTTATCCAAGGTATTAGTGGAAGATCGAAGCTACCAAAGTTTGATCGACTTAGGGTAGATTGTATTCAAGAGGAATCAAGATTGGTAGGAAGAGGTAATGGACAAAGTTCTAACAATGAAGACAATCATGCACTTGCTGCTCAAACATCGAAGAGGAGAGGAAAAGAAGGAATGAAAGGCAATTTCAAGAGGAACAGAGACAGAAGATCGGATGGTGCTCCTAAATCTAAGAAGAAGAAGGATCTCTCCCATATACAGTGCTTCAAATGTGACAAGTTTGGTCACTATGTGAGATTGTGCAACAAGACCTAAGCAACATGCTTCTACTACGGATGTGGGTGATGTCTCTCCTTAGAAGGACTCGAGATAATTCAAGTGGATTCCTATTTATCTCAGCCCAATCAAGCAATGTTCCAACTAATAGCAGCACATGTTTGATTGATAGTGGCGCTTCTCATCACATTACCGGAGTTAGAGAGCATCTATCAGATTTGGTGGAGAAAGATACCAACATTCAAGTAATAATTGGAGATGATGCATGCTATTCAGTAAAGAGTGCAGGGGCCTCCTCTCTCCGTCTAGACTCTGGAATTTCTCTTCATTTGAGTGATGTGTTGTTCGTTCCAGGGATCAAGAGGAACCTTGTATCAATTTCAGCTTTGGAGGACAAAGGATATCAAGTTGTATTTTCCTAGGGAAAAGTTCTTGCTTGGCTGAAGAACTCTAGCATCAAGACAGCCCGTGTGATTGGTGTTCAGCAAGAGAGTCTTTATAGACTTTCCATTCGTCCAAAGCAGGCATTGTTGCATGATTCCACTAGTTCAAGTGAACTTTTTCATAGAAGACTTGCTCACCTCCATTTTAGAGCTCTTCCATCCATGGAGAAGATGGTCACTAGCCTTCCAAAACTCAGTCAAGAGCATGAAGGAACTTGTCGAGGATGCGCATTGGGTAAGAATACTAAAGGGATTTTTCATAGTAGTGAAAGTAGATCTAAATGTATTCTAGATCTTTTTCATTCTGATTTGTGTGGTCCAATGTATGTTGCATATTTGAGTGGTTTTTGGTATTATGTAACTTTCATTGATGACTACTCTAGAAAGACTTGGATTTATTTCTTGAAGACTAAGGAATCTGAAGAAGTACTTGAGAAGTTCAAAGAATTTAAGGCTCGAGTAGAGAACTTGTCAAGGAAGAGGATCAAAGTTCTGAGATCTGATAATGGAGGAGAATACATCTTTGGAGGCTTCCATAAATTTTGTATCGAGGTAGGGATTAAGAGGGAGTTTTGTGACCCTTACAGTCCATAGCAAAAAAGAGTTGCAGAATGGAAGAATAGATCCATTGTTGAGGCAGCTAAAGCTATGATACATGATCAAGACTTGCAAACCTTCCTTTGGGAAGAAGCATCTAGAACTACAGTGTATGTTTAGAATTGGAGCCCTCATCATATCTTGGAGAATATGACTCATGAAGAAGCCTTCACAGGTGTGAAACCTAAGGTTAGTCACTTGAGAATCTTTGGTTGTCTTGTTTACATCCATGTACCTAAAGAAAAGAGATCTAAGTTAGAGCCATCTAGCAAGAAAGGGATATTTATGGGTTACAGTGAATCTTCAAAAGCCTACAGGATTTACATTCCAAGTCAAAAACAGATAGAGATTAGCAGGGATGTTACTTTTGAAGAAGATATTGCATTCAAAAGATCTAAAGGTTCATACATGGAGATAGATAATGAATATCAAGAGACTCCTCAAGACATGGGCATTGATCATACTCCTGAGATTCAAAGGGAGTCTACTGAACCAAAAGAGGATGTTGATCCAGTTGAACCTTTGGAACCAACTGAAGGGCCAAGAGATATTGTCATAGGTCAAAAGAGACCTCTATGGGAAAGGAAAACTATGCAGGAGGCAGAAAAGTTTGCAACACGTAGAGGCACATTCAGATAAAGCAAAAGACCACAGAAGTTTCCAAGCTATGTTGCATTAATGAGTCATATCATTGAGTCTAAGCCTTCCAGTGATGAGGAAGCATCAAGTCAGCAAGTATGGAGAGATGTTATGGCTAAAGAATATCAATCCATTATCAAGAATGATGTTTGGGATATAGTTCCAAGACCAAAAGGGAAATCAGTTGTATCTTCTAAATGGCTTTTCAAGATCAAGCATGCGGCTAATGGAAGCATTGAGAAGTACAAGGCTAGATTTGTGGCTAGAGGATTCTCTCAGAAAGAGGGAATACATTAGGAAGAAACATTTTCTTCGGTTGCTCGTTATACATCCATCAAGACTATTATTGCTATTGCAGCAGGTAAAGGATAGAAGTTACATCAGATGGACGTGAAGAAAGCTTTCCTTAATGGTGTAATTGAAGAAGAGGTATACATTGAGCAACCTAGTGGCTTTGAGATTCATGGGAAGGAGTCTCATGTGTGTAAATTGAAGAAGGCTTTGTATGGCCTTAAGCAGGCTCCTTGTGCTTGGTATGAGAGGATTAATTGATACTTGATGAGCTTGGGCTTCTCCAAGAATGGTGTTGACTCTAACCTGTACTTCAAAGTAGTTGATAGCGAGGCATTAATCTTGGTTCTTTATGTTGATGATCTATTTCTTACTGGAGTAGAATATCCCATTATCAAATGCAAGGAGTTAGCTTCTGAATTCGAGATGAAGGATCTAGGATACATGCATTACTTCCTAGGATTGGAAGTGTGGCAGAGACCCAATAAGATCATTCTAAGTCAAGGGAAGTATACAATAGAAATCTTGAAGATATTTGGTATGATGGATTGCAAATCCATGTCTACACCAATGGAAACCAACTTGAAGAAGTTAAGCGAGTCTGCGGCTAGTTTAGATGTGGTGGATCCCACTATATATAGGCAGTTGATTGGATCGTTGATGTATCTAGTCAATACTAGACCAGATATTTGCTATGCAATGAGTGCACTTAGTCAATTCATGTGTGAACCAAGGAAAATTCATCTAGTTGTAGCTAAACATATCCTGAGATACTTGTGTGGCACAGTTGGATATGGTTTGAAATATACTTCCAGTGTAGACCTAAAGCTGCAAGGATATTCTGATTCTAATTGGGCAGGGAATGTAGCTGATCGGAAGAGCACCTTTGGATGTTGTTTTAGTTTGGGGTCTACGATGATTTCCTAGTGTAGCAAGAAGTAGTCTTCAATCACACTAAGCACTGTAGAGGCCGAGTATATTGCAGCATGTGTAGCAGCCCGAGAAGTAGTATGGCTTCAGAAGCTCCTTGCAAGATTGTTTGGACAATCATTGGAGCCAACTATTATTCATTGTGATAATCAAAGTTGTGTGAAGCCTTCTATCAATCCTGTGTTTCATGACATAACAAAACATGTTAAGATCAAATACCACTATATCAGAGATATAGTATTGAGGAAAGCTATCTAGTTGAGATACATTTGCATTGATGAGCAGATTGCTGATATTCTCAACAAGCCTCTCTCTAGAGTAAAGTTTGTGCACTTTCAAGACTAGCTTGGAGTTGTGGAGAATGAAGCCCTACCTGAGAGGGAGACTTAGCATCAATGATCTTCTGTGATTTGCTTTAATGCATCTTTCTCTATGAGAGAGAAATTTGAGGTGAAAGCCCTTGTTTCCACCCTCTGGGAGTAGCCATGGTGGATGTCATGTTGAGAGACTCCGTGATGATTTCCGTGTACTTGTGTTTATCCACCCTTTGGGAGTAGCCATGGTGGACATCATGTTGAGATGACAACATCACGTTGAATGACTCTGTGATGCGCACTTGTGCACATGTTCGTTTCCATACATGAGAGTAGCCATGATGGACGATATCACGTTGAGTGACTCCATGATAAGCTCTTTCCACATATGGGTGTAGCCATTGTGGGTGTCATGTTGAGTGACTCCATGACCTTAGATATCTGGAAGTATTCCTCCCTAGCTAAGAAGGAGTGTTGATGTATAGCCGCGGGCCTCATACTTCCAATGGCATTGCTAATAAATAATAAATTAAATATAGCCAACGGCTATTTAATTTATTGGATGCGATTTGTGAAGAGGCACTTCACTTGAAGATTAAATAATATTTATTTTATGTGGCCGACTTCATGTTGGGATTCGCCACCCTTTGTATGAGACATAACCTTTCATGTGTGGCCAACTCTTCATCTTGAAGGGACGTGTTTTATGGAGACCTTCTCTTCAATGTGTATATAATAGAGTTGGTGTTCATCATTTGATATCCATTCATTCATATTCGATTTCAAGTGAAGTGTGAGCTTATCAAGGAGTTCAATATTGTGTTATATATAGCAGATCGAAGTCTTCAAGGTCAAGTTTATTATCAGCAAGGAGTTCGATATTATCTTGTGTTTGCATCAAGTGTGGTGCTGGTATTCGGGCTTGTATGTGGCCTCATTGTAAAAGCAAATTGCTTTCATTATTCAATATATAAGAGATATATTGTTGTTGGGTTTTTCTCCCTCAAGTTGGAGGTTTTCCCAGGGTATATGCTGTGTCAAATTGTTTAAATTGTTCTATATCTGCTTATTTAATTTCTGATCCTAAAACTAACATGTTCAGGTTGGCATGGTAGTAGTTTTGTTATGTAAGTATGTCTTTTAGGGTATTTTACAAGGATGGGGCCCCGATAGAACCCATATAATCTTGAAACTAAAAAATATTCTTTCACAAACAGAAGTCAACTCAATCAAGAACTATATGTAGATTTTTCAAGTACTTGCATTCCAATTTAAACTTTAATGGTGCTGCAAAGGGGAACTTTAATGATTTCCTATTAAACGTTAGAGCATGTCTTAGTTAATAATGCCCTAGCTCGTCATCATTAATATGTGTGCGATCAGACAACCAGCAGCCTATAGCTTCTAGATGGAGGTGGCAGCTGAATATTTGATGCTTGAACTTGTTTAACAATTCTCTATGTTGGTTGAAGTGTCTTCATCCTAAAACTGCTACTGAGTATTATGGTGAGTCACAGTATTGCAAGGGACCAGAAGTAGCAGGGGAGTGCCTCGGGTTACATGCTGAAGAAATTTTTCAGCTGTAAGTCGAAGGGGATGACTGGATGGTTTGCACAATATAGGTGCAATAAGGACTAGAGAATCTATTTGGAATCATTTTCTGCTAAAGCTTAAGGTATTTGTAAATGATATGGAGGTTAGGGAGAGTTCAGCTAACATATTCCTACTGATTACTAAGCAGTTGGATGAGTCAATGGAGGATTTTGCTGCTGAGTATGTGGATTGGAAGCATAGTAAAAAGTTGTTTGTTGGGTTGGAGGACATCAAAAATATTCGACTCATGAACTCTAGGGTCTTGGCCTTAGACCATGTTTGTGAGATGGATGCATTCTGTAAAGACATTATATCAATGTTGAGGCATCTGATTGTGTCCTCTCATAAAGGAACTCTAGAGATTGTTACTGGGTGTACTCTTCCAGTGCTAGACGATGATAAGACCATGTGGGCACTGCAGCAAGCAGAGATCCATAAGGGTATCAAGTTTGTAGGGCTTGAGAATATGGTAGGTCCTCAAATTCTGCCAGTAGAGCTGGTCAATTTCTCTCGTATAAGGGTTTTGACAGGGGCTTTTGAGTAATGGAACTCTTTGCCTCGGGATGGTGGTATGGAGCATAGGTAGTGGCAGAATTATTGAACAAGCCTTCATCTCCTGTGGTTGATGGTGGTTATCAGGATGGCAGTGGCTGGTAGATTTCTGTTATAATGCTGTTTGGTTTTGTAAGTTGCATATGTTTGTTGATCTCTGTTTTATCTATCGAGCTTTGCTCTCGTTATTTTCCCATCTTTGGTGTATGGTCTTTTCAGTATTTGCAGTAGTATATTTTTGTGTCTTCAGCAAGTACAGTAAGCTGGCTTGCTGTTTATCTATGTTCTCTTGATATGTTCAGGTTGGCAGCGGCAGTAGCTTTCTTATTTAATTATGTCTTTTAGGGTTTATAGCAGGGATGGGGCTCCTATAGAACCATTATAATCTTAAAACTAAAAAATATTCTTTCATGGAGAAGTCAACTCAATCAAGAGCTACGGGTAGATTTTCCTAGTATTTGCAGGCCAATTTGAACATGCACTTTAGGAAAATTCCCTGAGCATATACTTGCCAATATTAGAAGATTATATAGCAGCTTGACATGCAGGCCACATTACAATTATATCCACTTCCAGGTCAAAATTCTGATTAGATGTGTGGACTGATGAAAGATTTGCAGAGAAAATCCTCGAAGTTTACACACAACGATTTGGTGATAATAAGTGCAGGCAGATGTCATATTTGTGATCAAATATTAACAGGCTGGGATTGACTTAATGATCAAGAAGGTATACTCCTAGAAGTTAATAACCATTCATTTAATCCATGATACAGGTCATTGAAATGGAAAGCTGCTAGCACCTACACATCTAATTCTTGTTGCATCCAGGCCATCCTAGAAGGTATACACAAGCTGAACCTATGTTCATTGCAGGTGGACAGAACACATGCAGAATAGTTGCATGTTTATTTTGCAGGCTGACTTCTTAAAAGTACATCAATTGCAATGCAGGTCAAATTCTGGGATCATAGTAATCATACAGCATGTTTTGAAAACAATGTATGCAATCTACATCAATTATAGCTATTTTTATTGTTTGGTAGTGATGACATGCTTATTTGAGGGGAGCAATCATCAATACAATTGATTGTGAAAAGAAAGCTGATATCTAACAGAAAAGGGCAGGCCATTGCAGTGGCTATGCAATTCAGTGTCATAGCAAGAATTAAGATATCTTCTGGGTAAGAAAAGCTGAGTGCCATCTGTATCACGTAAAATTTTCACAAAGTTTAGAAAAGGTCCATTTTATTTCCAGGCTTGGCCAAGGTCAAAACTCAGGAGTACAAAATTTGAACCCCGTGTATAAGGTGAAATCAGAAAGTACCCTCGTTACCATAAAAGGGATCTCATACACCAAGGAGGCAAGGTGGTTAGGCTGTGACCTAAAAAATTGCCTTTACCTTTGTCTTTTTTGTATATAGATTACAAGTGCAACAAATGTAAGAAGGTGCCTTGAGTACAAAGTTTGTCAATAAAAGATGGAGTTGGGCACCAAACTCAATTGCAGAATAATTAATGGTAAGTTACAGAAGAAAAAGGTTGGACATTTAACCATAGCATTACATTGTGGTTAAGTTGCCACAATGGATCATTGTCACCATGCCACATATCAAAGCTAAGTTACCAGTTCAGGTATGGGTACGGAGATATGGCAAATTGTTTTTTTCTTGGGTATGGGTACAGTAATATATATATATATGTACATATGTATGTATGTATGTATCATGTATGTATATATACATACACATATAACATATATACATTCATAAATACATACATATACATATTACATACACATATGCATACATAAATACATACATATGCATATACATTTAACAGCAAACCATACCCAATGTCTCCAAAAAGCTGGCATTTCCTTTTAAGCCAGTAGTTGGAGAAAATTCCAGCATGTTGTAAGCCAGTAGTTGAAAAACTAAAGAAATAATTAATAAATAGTAGTTACAGATCCTGAAGTTAAATATGTTTATGACGATATTCCACTGTAATGTGAAGCTGGATACAGTGTCTATTATCTGAGGTATCTTGGTTGATATCATGTTCTCATGCCCATTGTTATGATGTCTTATCATGTAATTTATGTTGCTGCCATGTTTTGTTTTACTACATTGTACACACTAGTTCTGATCATTGGATTGCTCGAACTCCTTAAGTCTACTGGTTGGTCTCCAGTGGATGGGCTGGATGGGGTTTCTACATGGGATAATCTGTTCCTATCATCCATAATTAGCATCATCAGTTGAACCTTCAGAACAGTGGACTTGAAACCATACTACTCACTATGATTGCAGCAGTAGATTTCTTGTATTAACATGGACAAACCTTTGCCTAATACTGTAATAACTAATAAACGATCTGATGTTAAGGGCAGATTGCTATCATTGTAAAATCAACCTCATTTAATGCTTATCAAATTAGCAACTTGTGAAATATCCCCCCGGGTTTGGCCCAGGCTCGCCCAGGGTCCTTCCCGTGTACTCCAGGAAGGACCCCGGGAGAACCCAGAGAAGAAACAGGACCAGAACTGCACCCACACAGATACGTGGGGCAAAATAGAAGAACCCAGTAACTTAGTATCAAAGATAAGCGTAAAGTGGAATTGCCAGACCAATCATTCAAATAAGCATATCAACTAAACAGCTACAGTATGCCTGAATTGATGGATCATGTAACTACTCATGCAATAAAATTTGGCGGTCAAGGTCAATAGGAAGAGACAAAAGGAATGTTGATGAGTGTAAGCATATAGTTATAGTGTATGACTTAATCCAATCCAGCTTTGGAGTTTCAGGTTGTGAAGACCTGTCTATGGTTGGCGTGTGAGCATCTCTAGCAGGAGTTGGGTTTTAGCTCAATGCCAATCCATTCGAAGTTATTTAACCATGTCCTATATCAATAACAAATAGTTGATAAGTGGATTCCACATGCTACAAACTCATAATTGCATTGGAACAAGTACAGAACTCCTGATTATGACGATCCATAGTTACCAAGTTAGAACATCCCAATTTGTACCAAGGGGAAAAAACCAAAAATATGTAAAACTAAATCCAGAAAAAAATCAGAAAAGTATGACCTAATCTTCTGCCTAAACATTTCACATTCTGGTAAGAAAAGTCTTGGATTCATAAAGAAAATCCAAACAATCTGAAGTCTCTTTCAAGGGACTTGAAAAGTGGTATCAAATGCATGGAAAATATAGATGATCAGTGATAAATGATTAAGGAAGATATGGATGGAAGCAAAAAATGTAAATTGGCAAGATATAAATAAGGTAACGCACAAGCCTAGTTACCCCATGTTTGAAGTGCATGACATCCATTCAAAGATACAATTACCCAGTGCAGGAAGCAACAATGTCAACCAGAGATTAAACAGCAGCACATGGTTAACTTCTAAATGCTTATCATTGCAGAAGGTCTTAGGACTTCAGAATCTCAGATAAATATGTGAATCTATTAGTTTACTCTTATAAAGTGGTTTCTGCTACTGAAATTGACGGATAACTCGGAGTACAACTGAAGCAACCCGCAAGGCCAAATTGAACTTTTGAAAAAGAAATCATTACAAGTAAAATTTCACCTTAATATAGGATACTTCCGCACAAGTATTGATCAAGACATCAAATAGGGAAATGCGCAAATCTAAGACTTAAGTACTTTAAATTCACTCAAAACTCAAATGTACAAAAGCCGAGTGGAGGAAGCCAATAGATTATCCAAAGATTAAACAGCAGAGCAAATAGTTAAACTTTGAATGCTTATCATTAGAGGTCATTTGACTTGGATACATTGGTTTCTAAAACTGAAACCAACATATTACTCTGAAATACAAGTGAAGCGAACTGTAAGGCCATATTGAACTTCTGAAAGAGGAAGCATACCAACCAAATTTGCCATGAGATACCATATATAGACATCTGAAGACCATAGGCATTGTAAACAGCGTGAAATAACTCCAGTAACTACTAATCAAAACGTTGACATAAATCTTCCCATCACAAGTAATTCAGAATCTACCATGATCTTCATCTGTTTAGACATGAAAATAGCCATGTTCCTAAACATTACAAAGAATGCCCTTACTTGATTACCTTCAAGTAACCATAAATCTCTCACTTTCTGTATCACGATATTCTTGTCAAAAATCCTTATCATCGTCCTCACTGTAATCATTGTCAACAAAGGTACCACGATTAAAATCATGAATGTCCATTGGAGCCCTACCATCAGACAGTCCTTGATCATGACTTTCGTCACTGACCTCCTCATTAGCCCCAGATGAACCATGATCAAACCTCGCTGTATTAGCATTTACTCTGTCTGTCCCTGCTTTTCTGTAAAGAATTCCCATTCTCATCATGTAGAAATACTTCTCTCGGACTGCTACAAGAGGATGCTTCTCAAGCAACTGTGCACTTTTGTAAGCTTCTCTAAGTGTCAATGTTGTCTTTGCGCACTTCCGAGAAAGATAAAATATTCCCGGATAGCGAGTGAAAATCCTCGTAAATTTCTGAGGAAGCTTCATTTCTTCACGCAAGGGGCTAAAATTATTTCTCTCAGTTCTCTTGTGAATGGTCAGATTTAACAACTCATGGAAAACACCCACCACCCTCTTCTCCATCAAGTGACTCTCAGGATCGAGATTAGACACATCCTCATAGGGCGATATATAAGGAAGCTTTTGCCATTCATCCATCCAAGAAATAACCTTCTTCATTCTTCCATAACCACGTGGATAATTCATTTCATAGGCCAAAGGTACTGACTTTTTGAAACTCCTATAACTAATATCCCCAGCTTTGTCTTCAGCTCTCTTCTGGAGAACTGAAATAGCCAATTCATCTTTCCATCCTACAAGTTTCACACCGAGGCTATTGCCAGGCAACTTCACAAAGCTCAAGTACTCAGGATAATTTGGGATCAAAGTCTTTACATAATCATCTGAAAGACCCAAATCCCATTTCCAGGACTCTAAAGTGTTCAATGGAAGTTGTCTCTTTTTGGTCATCATGAGCATTTTGCACAACCTGTACACAGACTCCATCCCCTGTTCTTGATTTATTCTCTGCTCCACATTGTGAAGGTCACTAACTTCCTTAGTTAATTTAAACCATGGGACATTATATTTGGGTCCAACAAATTCCTTAAAAATTGTTGGATACCTTCTCATAAACCTCAAAACAGGAATAGTCAAGCCCAGATGGTCCTGCTTCTTCGCAACAGAAGACACTGGCAAGCACTCATCTGGTTGTTTCTTGATAATATCTTTAAGCATGCAAACAGCTTTTATTTCCGTCTCCTTGTTTACTACATGATCAAACCCCCTATTTTTCACCCATTTTAGCCTGACCTTCGTTATAAAATGCTTTTGGGTGTAGCTATAAAAACCCTCTTCATTCAGAAATGGGCTTGAACTGCAACCTGTTATTACAATTCCATTGCTAAAGATTTTTTTGTTTCTATTACAGGATATTTGGTTTTTTAATTGTTGTAATACATTGGTTGCAAACTGTATTGTATAGTTATTCGACATGACAGTATTTGGCATCTTTTAATAAATGAATCAGCACTTTTCCATCTCGAATAACCATACCTTCAAATATTTCGCATATTCTCTGTCAGATCATAATCCTCCATGCTTCATCATTCCACATCTCGGACCGTGCTACCAAGGGTTTCAGGGTTTTAGCATAGCTATTTTTGAAAAATAATAGAAAAGAACCTGTACATTTAGTGATACAAATTTAGGTCCAGAATTCGGAACTCAAATGCGGTACACTAGTAGGTATTGTAAAGTTAAAAGTTTCAACGGTTTCAAAACCTTAGGCTTCGAATGAATAATAAAATTTCATGTTAAGCAAAAGCGTTTTTTGTGTGTTTACCTACTGATTAATAATTTTGAATTGGAAAGGAATTTTTTTTAATTTTATTGAATTAAAAAAAATCGATCCTGGTATTTAATTTTTTTTTTAAAAAGAGGGTACTCCAGTTATTTACTCATTTTTTTGGTTATCATTTTTTTTTTTCTATTAAAGGGATTTATTTGGGGCCTTCATTTATAGTAAAAATTAATTAAAAGTAATTCTATTATAACTACTATTATTCATTAATGGCTCCAGTCAATTATAAAAATATATCTAAACAAATCATATGAAATAACTAAATGGTAGACATGATTTTTTCATAGATAACTTTTGGGATTTAAATGTCATGCCATTTGACCACCCAATCATGGAAAACTTTGAACAAATGACAATGTCACTCTCGTCATTGCCACTTGCAAAATCAATAGTGCTAGCCCTCAACTAAGAGCTTAATCCTTGCTACCAAGGTCATTCTTAGACAGAACCACACATGACCTTGACACCTCTTTGCCCAACTCCTTGTTAACCATGTTGATCCATAAACTGATCGCGATGCTCTCAAACATTTCATCAACAATAGATATGTAACTTGTTGCTTCTCACAAACACCTCCTAGATAGTGATTATAGTGTGTTTTATAGTTCATTCACTTTGACATATATATGGTTTGTAGATAAATAAGTATCGCATGAGCATGAAAATACAACAAAACAAAGAGAATTGCAAGACAATGACCAAATGCATAAGCTACCCTAGAGAAACCTTGGAAAAGGAAAATTCTAGGAGAGAGCTTATTATTCATCATATCCATTATCTAATCAATCATATACATTATAATAAGTACTCACAATGACCAAGCAAGCTCCAACTTTATACTAGAATCTTCTACAATAACATATAATGTTG
Source organism: Sequoia sempervirens (assembly GCA_007258455.2). Lineage (NCBI taxonomy): Eukaryota > Viridiplantae > Streptophyta > Pinopsida > Cupressales > Cupressaceae > Sequoia > Sequoia sempervirens. Next base: position 7,062 of record VDFB02356290.1, on the reverse strand, counting down.
TATGCAAAAGACATGTTAAATAGGGACATCCACTTGCAATTGTGGACTCTAAGAGGAAAACATTAGTGTCAATGCTTACATAATGTTCAAAACTACATAATAGAAATTTCCACTCATTTCTCTAGAGCCAAAACATTTAAGAAATGCATAGAAGTTGGATTGAACTAACAAAACACCCTTCATATTGTAGCCTTGTGAAAAATTGTCACTTCCACCAAGTAGTGAATGTGTATTCATTTTCATTAAAGGATGAATGCACATGCATTACAATTGGTGATCCTTTTTTTTGTATAGTTAGTAAGATTTAGTTGTGGTTGTTGATGAGTTCACCCCAATGGAAAGTGGTGAATTTGCTAAAATTGATCAAACTTACAAACTTGCAAACCTACTCATATTCTTCCCCAAGGTTCTCTAGATCATCCCAAATATTCAATTAACTTGAATACAATCTCTCTAAGCATCTAAAATTGACAAAAATATTTCCATGTGAAAGTAACTCAAATAGACTCTTTGATCGATTAAACAAGCCAACCACTAATTCTAACTTGGATTTATCTTTAGATTGCACCTCCCCACTTGGAAGGTTGTTGGTCCCTAAAAGATCAAGGATAGTATGTGAGGGAACATTTTCTTCACATCATCTTTAGGATACCATTTTTCTTTGATAGAAATTTGACCTTTCACGCCAATGAACCATGTCTCATGAACCCCTCTACATGTCTACCTCTCCTTATTTTAGAGAACCACATCATGTTCCAATTCTTCCAAAACACCTACAATGAATTGGTCAACTAGAGGTTCAACTAATTATTCATCCTCATCCAACATGGAGGGCTCAAAAAAATGTAAGTTCTTAACATTGTGAAATAAAAGAAAAGAAAAGAAAGATGGGTTAATTTTCTCTTTTTCTTCAATGTGCATGTCATCTAGTACAATGAGGATTTTAACCCTAGTCTAATACTAATCAGCTACAATTCGGACTAGAAAAAGGATGACTAGAAAATCTTAAAACTAAAAATGGAAATGGAATCGCACTATGCTAAGAGAAAGGAAAACTAAAGACAAAGATAGATGCACCTAGAGAATGAAAAATGAACAACTAAAATTGGGTTATAAATTACATTGAGGAGCTATAACCAAATTTGAAGGCTCTAGGAGGTAGGAATAGGTGTGTCAAATACTTAAACTTTTCCCAAGGATAAAATTTGAGACTTAGGCGCCCCCAATATTGTCCCTATGTTTTGAAATCAATTAAACTTATAGAATAGATAGGTACAATGATGATAATACCTTCCCATATTGTTCTAGCTACCTACAACAAATAAAAATTAGGGGAATTAGGAAATTCAACTACCCAAAACTATAGGAAATGAAGGATAAATTAACATGCAAAGAGGGGAGACAAATACTTAAATTTAAAACCCTAGAACTAATAAAAATTTGACAAAATAACAAACTAAAAATGATATAGAAATACCCTATTAACTTTTGAGGTTGTAGAATAAGAATTAGGGTAGGTACAAGTGTTTTAGGCACAAGAAATTTGTCCTAAGGAAAAAAATTCTTATCTCAACTACCTAAATATTTTCTAGTAGTGCAAATGAAAATGCCCATTTTTTCCTTGTATTTTCATGGTTTTTTCATCTCAACCTCCTAATAATTTCTTATAATTTCCATGTACTTGTGCAAAAATGGACCAATTATTTCATATTCCTATTGCAAGAATGATAGTGTTGTCATTGATGTCAACAGGAAGTCTATTGACTAGTGTTGTCATTGATGTCAACTATGGGATGAAGATGTTGAGAATATTGAGAAAATTGTGAAAAGAGGAAAATAGGTTGTGCATGTGTAGTTGAGACCTTTGGGAAGTGTTGTGAGTACATGGAGCTATTCTTTTGTTGCAGAGTCTAAAGATGAGTTGGAATAAAGTAATGAGTTGAGATGATGGTTCTGGTACTTGCTTTCCAAGTGCTTTTGAGAAAATTTGATAAACAAAGTAAATTGTGTTGTGCAAATGTTCATAGTGTGCTTTGATATTGTACTCTGCGTTCTTTATGTGATGTTATTTTTGTGTAGATCTTATAGGTTATTCAAGGTTGACAAAGGTTGTTATTTTCAGAATTTGGGTTTTTGGGTCATTGTACAATGCGAGATGTTTTCACCAGTGTGTGCATTAGTTGTTTAGTAATGTTTTATGCGGTCTAGGAGAAATGTATTTTCTCTAAATTTCTCCGCTATTTAGATTCAGGTTGTGCAAATTTGGGAAGTTGCTTATAATTCTTTTATCTTTTTGTGTTCAAGATTTTACTTGATTTGGTGCAATACAGTGTAAGTTTCATTTATCAATATGCAAACAAGGGTTATCAGTTATCCTGAGTTGAATTAGTTGTTGATGTGAAGCTTGGTTGAATTATTTGATGAATCTTAAGTAGTTCATGGATTGTTCTATATTTAGTTCAAGTAAATTATGCTATCTGAAACTTTTGGCTTGATTTATGGAGCATGTACTTAATGTCTATGGTGTTTTGCATGGGTGTTGGTCGACCTTGTGTTTAACACTACATGTGAGGCTTGTAGAAGTGTGTTGAAGTGTGTTGGGATCCATTTAGGTCCTAATTAAGGATTTATGTAGGTTTCCTTTTATTCCTATCCATTGTGGGAATGTTTGGGTGCTGATCTATTTCAAATTTGAATGTATAACGACTAGTGGCCAACATTGGAGAAATTTTTTGAGATTTGATATGAATGTGTATGGTGTTGATGCAAGAGGGGTGGTGAAAGAGTAAGAAGCAAGATATATGTGAAGAGTGATGCGAATGAAGTGTATATGATGCAAATTTGAGCATAGCAGTGCAAACTTCAAGTTAGGGTTCCTAAAGGCAGTGAGGAGTTAAAAGCATCCAAAATATTTCATGTGAGACTGTGAAAGTGTACAAGAAATTGTGGTGGACTCCTTGTTGCATTGATAATTTCTTCTATGTGTAAAATTCTTCTTCTATCTTCTTGTATTCCTTATGTGGTAGTGAGCCTTGGTTGTGAGCCTTTTTGGACAATGTGTCATATTCTAGCAGTGAGCCCCTTTGTACCAATTTTTCTATTACTTGTATTGTGAGCTAATCCTCGTTGTAGTTTTTCCCTCATTGGTTTTTCCACATAAATCTGGTGTTCCCATGTGCATGGTGTTGTTATTTCAGTTTCTATTATCTACATTTTATGTTTTATCAATCTAACAGAACAAGGACTTAATGAATGCTTGTGGATCTAATTATTGTTGAGGGTTTTGAAGGTTTAATTTACTACAACTAATTCATCCCCCCTCAGTTTTCTTGTTCATTTCAAAAATTGGTGTTAGAGTGAGGTTCCTTGAAGAAGAGCTTAATCGCTTGAGGTAGATTCAAAATGGCGAACAAGATTCCTTTGGAATATCCTAGATTTGATGGCTCAAATTATGCTCTATGGAAAACAAAGATGGAAGGATATTTATCTGCTCAGGGATATGAGATTGAAAAGGCTTATCAGAATGCATATACTTCACCTCTAAATGGTCCAAGTACAAGTTCATAAATCAAGGTGCATGAGATCAATGCTAAGAAAAGATTTATCATTGTGAATAGTCTTTTAGAAATTGAATTAGTTAAACTTATGAGTTTGAAGACTACTAAAGAAGTTTGGGATAAGTCAGAAAGAATTTATGAAGGAGATCTGAAGGTCAAGCAAGAAAAGTTGAAGAACTTGAAGGAATGGTTTGAAATGATGCATATGTCTGAGGATGAAACAATTAGAGGCTACATTTAGAGAGTTAATGAATTGTAGAGTAATATGAGAGCTCTTGGTGCAACAGTTAAAAAATCTAAAGTGGTGAAGAAAGTTATCAGATCTCTTATGGATTGTTACAGTGAAAAGGTATCTACTATTGAAGAAACAATTGATTTTGAAAAATATTCAAGAGATCAATTGATTGGTACTCTAACTGCATTTGAAATGAGAAAAATGAAGAAAGGTACAAACATAGAGACTACTTTCAAGGTTGATAAAGCAAAGAAGGTTGAAGATTCAGATGAAGAAGATATTGATGATCTAGAAGATAACTTTTTAAGGAAGATGAAAAAGGGCACCAGTAAGTATCAAGGTAAATTACCTTTCAAATGTTTTAGTTGTGGTGGTATAGGTCATTATGCTTCTAGATGTCCAAAAAGAGATTTAAACAATAAGAATAAGGAAAACAAAGGAAAGATGATTAGGAAAGTTTACTATGTGAGAGAAGATGTCGGTATTTCTAATGATGAATGGAGATTTTGATGATAATGAATGTATATTTTTAGCTATAAAAGAATAATTTGGTTTTGCTAACCTTGAAAGTTGTTTGAAGGAAAGTATTCTGAAGAAGAAGAATAATGTCGAAGGTACTTTGGTATCTAATTTTCATGTCAAATAAGATAAGAATTATTGGGTTGTTGACAATGGTTATTCTATTCATATGATTAGAGACAAAAGTAAGACTTAAAAAATGTGATGGGGGATTAGTTAAATTTGGAGATGATTTGGGAGCTAAGATTTATGGAATAGGTTCAATCAATTTTGATGGAAAGCATAATACTGACAATGTTTACTATGTTAAGGGCTTGAGACATAATCTCTTGAGTGTTGGAAAAATGTGTAGCAAAGGATATAATCTTGTATTTAAGGATGATGAATGTGAGATCTGAAAAGGATCTGGATTTGTAATTGTTGCAAGTAAGAGAACAAATGGAAACATCTATTAGCTTAAGGGTGTTGATCGTCATTGCTTTATGTCACAAATTAATGATAGTTGGTTATGGAACAAGAGAATGTTTCACATGAATTTTGATAATTTGGCAAGAATTAGTTCAATTCATGTTGTGAGAGATTTACCTAAGATCACAAAAAACCTATCAATGGTGTTTGTGAGAGTTGTCAATTTGGAAAAAAAACAAGGAATAGCTTTAAGGGAAAGGAACAATCTACTACCAAACTATTGGAATTAGTGATAGGTACTTTATTCTTTTGATTGATGATTACTCTAGAATTTCATGGGTTACTCTTCTTAGAGAGAAATTTGATGCATTAGATAAATTTAGGGAATTTAAAGCTATGGTCGAGAATGAAATGGATTTGAAAATAAATTGTTTGAGGTTTGACAAAGGTGGTGGATTCACCTCCAATGAGTTTAACATGTTTTGTGAAGTTCATGGAATAAAGAGGTATTTGTCTGCCCATAGAACTCCTTAGTAGAATGGAGTTGTTGAAAGAAAAAAAGAAACTATTCAAGAAGCTGCAAGGACTATAATGAAAGGGGAAAATCTACTGGAAGTCTACTAGAGAGTATCTATTCATAAAAAAATTCACATACTTAACAAAGTTCAAGCTAAATCTAACAATACAAAGACTCCTTATGAGTTATGATATGGAAAGATTCCTATTGTGAAGTAGTTTAGAGTCTTTGGAAGGAAATGTTACATAAAAATAGAAGAAGAAAATTTAGGGAAGTTTGATGCAAGGTCCGATGAAGGTATCTTCCTTGGATATTCTATTAAAAGCAAAGCTTACAAATGTTACAACAAAAGGTTGAGAAAGATAGTTGAAAGTGAAAATGTTAAAGTTGATGAAAACTTGCAAAATTCTATTGCATTAGATGGATATGTGTCAGATGTACCTGATTGCACAAAAGTAGAAGGAATAATTGATGAACAAGTACATAATGAAGAGGAAGATTCTCTGGAGAAGACCTCTAAAACCCCTAAGTATGTGCAAAAGAATCATTCTAAAGGTCACAATATTGGAGATAAGAGGAAAGGTGTATTAACAAGAAGAAAAATTGTTGAAGTTGAGGTAAATTTGTGTTTACTTTCTAAAGTTGAACTTAAGTTAGTGATTGAATCATGTAAGGATGAACACTGGATGAAGGAAATGAAAGAACTTATGCAAATAGAGAAAAATTAGACTTGATAATTGGTCCCTAGACCAAAAAACAAAAACGTAATTGGAACTAAATGGGTATTCAAGAACAAGTTGAATGAAAATGGAGTAGTTAGGAACAAAGCAAGACTTGTGTGTAAGGGTTACTCACAAGTAGAAGGTATAGGTTTTGAGGATATTTTTTCTCTTGTGGCTAGGATGGAAGCTGTCATAATGTTTTTGGCATTTGCAGCACATAAAGCTTTTAAATTCTATCAAATGGATGTGAAATCTGCCTTTTTGAATGGAGAATTGGAGGAAAAGGTTCATATGGAACAACCAGAAGGTTTTTAGTTGTCAAATCAACCAGACATGGTATGTAAGTTGAAAAAGGAACTATATGGTTTGAAGCAAGCTCCTAGAGCTTGGTATGCAAGATTGGACAAGTACTTGATACATCAAGGTTTCAACAAGGGATCCGTAGATAGTAATCTTTACTTTAAAATTGAGGAAGACAAAATCCTGATAGTAGTTGTATATGTGAATGATATTATATTTGGTGGAAATGAGGCTATGTGCAAGAAATTTTCTGAATAAATACAAAAATAATTTTAGATGTCAATGTTTGGGGAGATGAATTTCTTTCTTGGGCTATAGATCAATCAAACTAATAAAGGGATTTTCATTTCACAGTTGAAGTATGTCAAAGAAATGTTAAAGAAGTTTGGAATGGATGACTCCAAACCAGTATGTACTCTTATGGTGATTGGTTGTAAATTAACCAAACATGGTGATTCACCTAAGGCTAATCAAAGGAAGTATAGATCTATGATTGGTGGACTACTATAGTTGACTGCTACTAGACCGGATATCATGCATACAGTTTGTCTTGTTGCTATATTTTAAGAAGATCCTAAAGAAACACATGTTGCAGCAATGAAGAGAATATTTAGATATTTAAGAGGCACACCATATTATGGTTTGTGGTACCCTAAGGATACTAATTTCACATTAAATGCTTATACAGATGCAGATTGGGTTGGTTGTGTTGATGAAAGGAAAAGTACAAGTGGTGGTGCATTCTTTCTTGGATGTAGATTGGTATCATGGCTAAGTAAGAAATAGGATTCATTTTATTTATCC